>VXAZ01008133.1:504167-608125 GCA_013399875.1 Gymnorhina tibicen | reverse complement strand
ATCTCATCTATGATGTACCTCATCCATGACATATTATAAATAGTCAACAAAAATAGATATACTTACACTTCTCATGGCACCTCCCCTGCCCTACCTAGGAGTCATAACTATTTTCTTAATAAAGAAATATGGCATTTGGTATCTGACAGAAAAAAACTGTTTACCACTGAAGTCAGTCTTTTTCGCAATCGGTAATCAATGCAGAAACTGAAGTTTTATATAAAAGAAGAGATACAGAGGACAGGAATATTGGAGTTTAACAAACAGATCAGGCCTTTATTACCAGCAAGCTCCATTATGGATTTGTGAGCTTTGTAAGCCAAGCTCCCCCAAGTGTAATTAAATTTTTATTTATAATGTGTTTGTGACTGTTAACTTTGTGTTGCCTCTGCTTGTTCCCACCCCCCCAAATCCAATGTGAAATAGTATTCCACATTTACTGCTGCAGAGAGCGGTGCTTTATTCAGTTGCTGATTTCATCTCTAGCCTTATAAGAGATGAGAAGTACAAATAAACATATTGTTTATTATTTATACACAAACACCCGTGTCTTTAAGCACAGATACATACATATACACTCCTGCATGCAGACGCCCTAAGCCAAAACTGAGGACAAAAGAAGTACATGTCAGTTAAAATTGAACACATGTGAGCAAGCATCACTTTTTTCCTACCAAGAGCACTATTTATCACATATTTATATCGTGGAGAGACAGGAAAGCTTCAGCAAGATAGGGCAATGCAGCACTGCAGAGTACATTTTATGCCGCAAGCCATGTCTGAGATTAGTGTAAATGTACCAGGAAAAGGTTCTAAACTCCAACAAAGCTGGCATCCACGCTTTATTTTTTTTGTTCATTTATGAGGAGGACTTCATGGAAAAGCCCTCTGACTCCCAGAATGTATTTTTTATTTTTTGCATTAACTCTATTCCTGCTTTCATTCAGGTATTACCCTCCGGTACCAATACTTATATAAAAAAAAAAGAAGCTTAATATAAGTAACCACAGGAGGATCTCTTCTCCCCTTGAAAAACTGCAAATAAAGATGTCAGCTATTGAGTATATTTGTGGCGTCTCCAGCAGCTGCTGTTAAATACCAGCTGGTCTAGCTGATTAAAATTACCTCCGAGTTGGTATTATAAAGATGCCTGGGCAGCGTTGCTGTATTAATGGATTATTGAGTGAGCGATGAAAACCTTGGCCAGCTGATGCGTTTTATTACAGATAGGCTTTATGATGTGTAATCACTGTAATTTTTATAACTAGAGGAAACAGGAAAAAAAGAAGAACCTTCTTTCTCCCCTTACTCACAGTGAAATCAGTTGAACCAGATTTTTTTTCCCAGTCTGTTACTTAGGAGTTAGCTAAATAATTTGGGTTTTAACAGTTTCTGCATATGTAAGACTTTATCCACACCTACACACACACAAAGAATGAGAAACTGTGTTCAAGGCTATCCTGTGTTTACCTATTTTACATATGCTTAGGTTTACACATTGGATATTTATTTCATCCTTTGACTACCAGGCGAGTGCTGCAACTGGCCATATGAGATAAACCCTTGTGCATTATTTAATGACTGAGCTACACTGTGAACACACCTCATATTCTCCAGGTTCAGCAATTCAGTTGGTGAGGTCTTACGTCTGGTCTCTCCATCTCCTTCCTCCCACATTCTCCTCCCCTTCCAGCAAAACCTTCACACAGTATGTCATTTAACCATCTCTCAAACTTTCTTCCCCCTTACTAACCACGTATTTACCACGTTGTCTTGTCTTCTGATGGTAGTTTAGTTTGCTACCAAACTAAATGTGCTAATCATGAAAATCATGTAACTGTTACCAGTTTCTGAGATTTAATAAAAAATAAATGACTGGGTACTTGGAAGATTCAGATACACTGGTGAAACATTTTATTATAGATGACTTCTGTTGTGAGGTGCTTCAGCACTCAAGCCAAATGCCATTTACCGAAAGCATCTCAAGAGAAAATAACTGCAATTTTTTCAGGAACAGACACACACCAAAAGCCAACTAACGATACCTGAAATTTTTCAGTGGCATGGGAAGTGCTGAAATGTAAAAAAAGAATAAAATTTAAAAAAGGTCTTAAGCTCTTAAAACTTTCTTAAGGAAACATAGCATTGCTTGTCTTTTTCCACAGTAGATAATTAACTCTTCCACAAAGTTAAAAAAACAATTCTCTATAATGTTCATAAACTGATACAAGTTACAAAATTTTATAGGAAGGACCCTATGAAATACAGCTGGGTATTATTCCAGCCCATAAAGTACAGAGACAAATTTTTGGGAGCTGCTACTACATCATATACATTTATCTGCAACCTCTGTTGAGGATTTTTTACTCACGCTGGTGGAGTTTAAGTGAAGTCCTGCAGAAAGTCCAACAGTGAATAGATCAAAAGATAATTTAGACCAAAGATAAATCAAAAGATAGGTTAAACGTAATTTAATTAAGAAGTTTGTTAAAGGTGAGTCTTAGAAATAAATTTTGGTCCATCCAGGACTAAAATTATCTAGGTGCTCTCCTTTCTTCATAGCAGTAGAACCGAAGATGTACTACAGTGTAAATGTGTGTTTCCAAGTCCAACACCTCATAATCTGAATACGTGATATACATCTCTGATGAATCACCTGGGAATAGCTGAATCACTGAAACACTTCTGCAGTGCCACGACTAACTGTTGAAGTAATGATGCTAGTTGTCTGCAAATGGAGGGAAAAAAGCTTGTTTCACCAGGCAGATATGCTGTAGATAAAAAAGGGCCTTTCCACTCTTTCTAATTTAATCTTTTTCTATAGAATTGTATTATCATTGAGGTTGCAAAAGACCTGTAAAATTGTCAAGTCCAACCTAGCACTGCTGAGTCCACCACGAAACCACATCCCTAAGTGCCGCATCTACACCCCTTTTAAATACCTCCAGAGATGGCAATCCCACTACTTCTCTGGGCAGCCTGTTCCAATGTTTGACAACCTTTCCCAGGAAGAAGTGTTTTGCAACATGGAATGTTCTTTCTGCAGAACATCTGAGTAGGGGTAAGGTAGATGGGCAAAGCCACTAGGACAGGCCAAGGAGGAGCGTGTAAGGTGAAACTACACCAAGCTGTGAAGCTGCCCAGCTCCCTGCAGTATGTAATGACAGTCGTGCCAGTCTGAAGCACCTCAGCTTCGGGCCGTGCCAAGTGCAGCCGGCAGAGCCGCAGCCGGCTGCTCACAGGGGCATCGCCATCCAGCACCTGCCGTGCCTCCATTTTACAGCTGCAGCCTGAGCGGATCCTGCAGGCAGAAACCTCTTTCACAAGGGAGGTGCCTTTTCACATTTTCTCCAATAAGAAAATAAAATGAAATAATAAAATAGTGATGGTTTTGGTTTGGCAAAACCCCCCCCCACAGTTCCTATATTCTCAAACCACGTGACTTTCATCCCTCTGCCGGGAGCCAACAATGGGTCTGCAGCTTGCAGCCACCAGTGAAAAACAACCCAGAGAACAGCTGTCTGTCCCAGCTACTTTGTTTTTTTTCCTGTGGTGCATTCCATACACTACTCTAAAAGCATTTAACCCTTGGGCAGAGCTTAGGTGGGTTTTGCTGGGGTGCTGGCCAGGCTGGGGCTGCCATTTCCTAAGGAAACTGTTGGCACTCCATGCCTTGCCCGAACAAGGATGGGATTCAGATGGCGGCTGTGAACTCACTGTGACCCCAGTCCAAATCCCCCAAGTAGATGGGGGAATTCAGCTTCTCTGAGCTCTCCCGCTGCATATTTTCAATGCATTTAGTAAATTTCCAACTTGAGCAACCCTCACAAAAATAAGTGACAAACCCACCCCAAATTTGCAAGACTACGAGGCTTTGTGGGTATTTCTGGGCTGAGGCATATTTACCACATAGCATGGAGAGCTGTCTCTTGGAACCGACCGTGGATGGGGAAAAAACCACCTTAGTGTAGAGGAAGACATAGTTATGGTCAAGACATAGTGCTAACATGAAACACTCCAAGTTTCCCACAGAAGGACTACTTGAAGTAAGATTTATATCACTGTCATCCACGGGGATCCACACCAAGACAGCCAACTGGAAGCACTGAAAAAGTAAATTACTCTGTCTGAGAAGGAAAAATTAAAGGACGGCAATTCTCTAAAAGGTAAAATATGCTAAAGAAGTATCTTTGCATTTCTGGTAAATACATATACATTGATAAGCTCTGAATTAATGGTCAATTTAACACGCATGCTAAATTCTACGCAAAACAAGATTCTTAATTCACTTGGGTTAATAAACATAAAATTCTGATAATTACAGATACAATAATGTCATATGAGCACTTTAAACATATGCTGTGGGAATTAAATCCTGGCTATTCCTGCCCACTAAGGACCAGTTTTTAATCTTCGATGCATGATATGTAGTAATGGATTTTACGAGTTGACTTTTTTAAATTTGATGATCAGGTTAATGAAATTTATAATGATATTTTTCACACCAAGTTCAAAATAGTAGTTAACTCCTTGGCAGAGGAATTCAGATTGGACATGTAATGGATGTACCAGCAACTGCTGATGTGAAAGGATTAATCATCATTTTAGACTTTTATTAAATTAGATAAAATGGGATAGGCATGAATCAGAATATATAGCAATTAATCACTGGACTTTATTGAGTCTTTTAAAAATCTTATTTGCTCCTGAGTTGACAACTAATCTAGGCCATTCTGTACCAGTTTGACAAACTCTCCAGATAATGACTGTGACTAGAACATTAATAATATCGTCATTTAGCAAAAAATATTTATTCTCTATGTAAACTATTTTTTTTTAACATTTATGGGTGCTGAAGGTAATATTACTCACACCACAACACTGCAATTTGGGTCATTGTTTGCTATTGAAATCTTTTGCTTTTATAAATTTGCTTGTTTTTTTGAAATTTAGGTAATAGATAGACTAGCGTGTACAGATGACCAAAGTTTTTGGTATATCCAACTAACACTTAATGTAAACTGTTGCGGCTATACACACTGGAATTGCTAGAAAATAAAAATTACTAAAACTTTTGAAGTTTATTTATTGATCACTGAGAACCACCCCAGTTAAATTACTATAAACCTCAACATCACAACAACTACTAATCCAGCTAATAGGAATTAAGGGAGATGGAAGATACATAATAAGCATCTGGGGGATATGGAATTTATCCCATGAGTGTAGTAAAGAGCTCATAATTTAAGAGTGCCAAAACCCAAGTGCATCATGAAGGCCTTTCCTCACAAGTGACATTAATTGCATATCCCACAGATGCTTATTACATATTCTATTTATACCTCTGAGAAAGAAAAATATTCGTTTAAAGTTTAAAGGTTTAGTACTGCTTAAACACAATGTAACACAGCTGTCTCATGATGTCACAGGGAATATCAAAGGCTGCAGCACAGAGTCATAATGTAAGAAATAGTTTAGACAGAAGATAAATCAGGGAATGTGTTTCAGCATGAGAGCCCCAGAGCTCAGATGTACTTTAAAGCAGGATGTATAACTATGTACTTCAGTTGGATTTGGGATTACTCCATTAAAAAGGTTTTTCTGATTACAATTATTGAAATAAGAAAAAGGAGAATTAAATCTATCTCAATTCTTTTAAAGAATTTTTCAATAAGTAGCATGTCAAACCATTAATACTAATACATGAATTGCTAACGTCAAAGATGCCATTATCTTTTCTACTGCTCAGTCTATACAAATATAACTGTGCCATCATTAATACAGTTTCTAGATATTAAGCACATTATTAAGTTGTAAATTTTCTGTGAGGACTATTTTCTTCTTTTGACATTACTCTTTTATGATTTGTCTCACAGATAATTAAGACAATGAGAATTCTTTGATTCAAGATGTCCCATATACTTCTACCTAACTGTATTTCCATTAGTAAAAAAAACCCCCAGACCTGATATTACTGATTTTGCATGTCATTCCTACATGTACTTGTTAGAAATAGCAGAACTGCAAGGTCCAAGCTTAGACTAACAAGTCACACAACATTCACTGATGTACGCTGTAAGCAACTGAAGACTTTGTTTAGATGTGTGGAATCTTGATTTAAACACTGTAACGATATTTCATAACATACAACATGTTACACAGTTCTGCTGTTACACTGCACATGTGGGTATGTGTATAGATTTACCAAAGTTTGAAAATATTTTTTACTAACTTCTCCACTTCTGTGAATAAAAACCTGGTAGCATTACTGGAAGGAATAACAGCAATCAGAAGCTGCAGGAGTTTCACTATCTTGTATTTTTTGCATTGTATTATATTGGGAGCTTAAAAACCAGAAAAGATGAAATTTCTTTTCTCTCTCCACTTTCTCAGTACCAAGAACAAAACATATTGCTTCTGTGGCACTCAAAGATCATTGTATTGGACACTTTCTCAGACAAAAAAGTGTATAAAAGGTAATCAAAGGAAGTATGCTAACCATGGTGCTAATTTCAAACAAGGTGGTAAGAAGTAAAGAAAAGCAGATCATTAAAAGTGACAGATGACAGTATAAAGGTCTGTGAAAGGCAATGCTCTCTCATGGACTTCTCAAGCTGATGCTATATTGGGTGATGCCATTTTGCTTCTCTGACATTTGGGAAGAACTGCTGTTCTGCTGTCAATACATTCCACACTGAATAACAAAGTCTAGGTGTATCCACTGCCTTTTTTCCTTAGAAACAGTGCAATCTGGAAATTGAAGCTAGTCATCACTGGCAGTCAATACCAAGCTGCAAATGCTATGCTAAGAGTGTTTTCAGAGGAAGAATATAGAAGGGCAGCACCCTTGGCTTTCTGTAAAGATTCAGGTATGACTTGTTCATTGATTTCAAAACACGTTGGAAACCAGCTCCTACTCTTGTCTGCTTTTGTTCTTTTTCACTAGACAATTCTATTTTGCAATGCTGTGCACAGATTTGCTCTTCTTGCCAAAATCTGTGGAGTCTTCCTGCTAAATTATGTAACTTAACCCTTTAGGGCCTCTTGCTATTACGTTCAGTACCAGGTGTGATGAAATATTCTTCCCATTTTTACAGCATTAGTTTGGTGAAATAATTCTATTCTTAGAAATGTTTCTCCAACATCATTTCTCATGCTTTACCCAGACTAAAATATTGTGAATTCATACAATATGCAAAAGTTACACAAAATTGTGCAACCCTAATTAACAGCACTACTCTTGAGCAACCTATTCCTGTGACCTGCGTTAATGGATTTTATTCTTCGGATATGGATGGCTTGCTTTAATATTTCATAGGATACTTTTAAAAATTCTTGCTCAAAACCACATCAGAAACAGGAAAGATACTCAAGGCATGCACCTATTTGGAACAAGATGATTTTTTTTAATTGACGAGGCTTCTACGACTCTAACAAGATGTTGGAAAGAGGTTCACAAGGTCACGGAGAACTACTATCCAGCTCATTCCATTTTAAAAATTAGGACAGACTGTTGCATTATTTTCAGGGCAGGATCTTTTACTTTTGCATGGACTTCCAACACTGTCATGTAGCTTTCCAACTCAAGAACTCCCAATAAAACAACTGCCAGAGAAAATTCAGAACATGTAAGGGGAATTATATAGGTTGTCTTTTCCACCTTTTCCCCTCCCTCACCCAAACCCCTCACCTCAGTCCATACCATCTGGTTAGACTGAAGGGCAGGGAAAGCACTGTCCATAAGGGTAGAAATGGCTATCCAAGAACTGATCTTGGTATCTGCCATGGCAGCAAAGTGACTTGACTACCTGGTGAATTATCACTTTTGTGGGGAGAAAACCCAAAAAGGAAGCATTCTTCCCAATGCTGACACTACACTGCCTTTCATTTTCCCAATTAACTGCATTCTACCGGGCAATCAGATGCTTTTAGTGAAAATGCAGACTGGCCATATTCCTACAGAATTACTATTTCACTAATTTTCAACAACATTTTCATTAGTGATGAATTGTGGTTTCAGGATATAATTTTCTGCTAAAATGAAGAACTCAGATGAAAATGACCCTGAAGAGCCAGGTGATTAACATGCCCTCCTAGGCCAAGGGAGACTCAGACTGAAGACTGTGCTATCCCTAAAGTTGACATCCCACACCTTAAGGCAGCTCACTAACTATTGCTTTTTCCTGAAATGCAATTCCTTGTCATCCTTCTCTCCATCTATAAAAATCCAAAATGGCCTACTTTGTTCTGAGATGGAATAATGACTAAGTATTAAAAACTTAGGTATTTTAAAATGCGGTTTACCTCTGCTTCCAACAGGCTGACATTATGCATTTAAGCACTTCATGCTAATCTGTTTAAAGATTTCAAACAAAATTTTCTTAGCTGCATTACTCACTAGATCCCAGTGGTGCATAACTTCTAAATTTTACAATTTAAACATTAATTTGTGTTTACTATCTCTTGCTATTGCTTTTGCTGGATTCTAGCAGAGGGTCTTCTTTTTGTGTGGCTCTTTTTGAAGTGCATCAAGATGATGCAAAAGATTTTGAGGGAGAACAACTGTTTGCATTAATCTTCAGACTACTTTTGGATATTGACTTTTATCTTAACAACTGATGACAGGATGATCTTTCCTTGCTGGATGGTGTACATGGTCCTCTTCAATACCTTATTATCATTTCTAAAGGTATGTCTTCACAGGAAAATTAAGGATTTGCTAGTCACATGTGAATGCATGCCCATACTAACTCGATCCATATAGACTCGGTAAGAATAAGCAGTGTGGATGAAGCAGTGGTTAACCAAAACATGAATTATCCACAGGACTGGATTCTACAGGAAATGTCTGGGCTACTAGCAAGTGCTTAAGTCCAAAGTGCTGTATTTTGCCTCCTAACATCATGTCAGCATGGGCACGTTAGCACAGTTCCATTTTTTAGGCGTGTGCTGAGATGATTACTTTCGGCAACAGTTACTTGACCTACTTATTGCCTTTTTTGTACCAAATTCCAAGATGAGTTTTCTAGACTAAGTTCCATGTCATTGAAAGAAACAAAATGATGCACTAAATTAAACAGTACCTGGTTAACCTGAACAGCTGATGTGCCTGAAGTGTAAAGAAAGCAAAGGGGAAGTAAATACTTGATATATGGCACCATAAATTCCTTACTGAAGTAGAACTGTACAATCCATACATTGTTCTGATTTAATAGTCAACAGCTACTGTCTACATAAGTGAAAAAAAAAAGAAAAAAAAGAAAAGACAAAGACAGCCTTCCAAACACCTCTCTATACTCCTACTAAATTCATCACAGGTTTAAGAAGATACTAATTCTATTCAAATCCAGTGGAATCTAAGCCTATTTATGTTTAATGCTACCAGCTTTTTTTCTTTTTAGGGTATGTGACCGAAGTCAAAATGGAAGCCTTCTTGCTTGTTTCTTTCTCAGATAAAGATAACTCCCTGTACTTCATATGGGAAACACATCACCTGCATCAAGGAGCAACAAAATGACAAATCTGCATTCCATCCTCACAGACATCCAGTACTGCTCATTATCATCTCAGCACATAATTATGCAGCAGGAGAGTAAAACTCTGACAAACACTTTTGACACCTCAACCAATCCTTCATTCTGTTTATAGAGTGGTCTTTTACATTATTTACATGTTAAAATCTTAAAGTCAGAGGTAAGACTAAAATACTATTTGTGACAGTTGGGAAAAAGGATAAAATTTCAAGTTCATCATACTGTAATTTTCAACCTAATACACAATAAGAAGCAGCACAGAATGAAATACACATTTTTTCAGTCAATGAACTAGAAAGCTTTTTGAGAAACCCAACAATGAGGAACAGATATCTATCATTTAAGGACATGAAAGGGTGAGTAGCCTTACTTCAATATAGAAGAAAAGCAGCTTTTAGAGTTAAGCAGGATCTGCTTGCTGCCTGAGGTAAAACACCTACCCTGATCTTCAAGACTTGTCCTCATTTATTCGCAAAGAGGAAGTAATTTGAATTAGTAAACCGTCACAGTCAATTGGTATGTCAGCAGTAGCTGAGGCAATCCCTGTCTCCATCAAAATACATGGTAGCTTTCTAAAGTAGCTTCAGATGCGTTTCCTTCTGTCACCTAACTTAGAAAGGTTTCCTCTTACAGTACTTTCTTCACTAGGCAAGATAGAATTCATAGTAATGTCTTCAGATGCCTGAGTCAGCCCCTAAAAGCTCTATCTAAAAATCCAGTAGACTGTATCTTGTAATTTGTGGGACCAACAGTGGACACTAACCTTTTTTTGAAAGGCCTGGTCATCTGGCACTAAATACTCAACAAGTCTTCTACTGACAGACAAGCTGGGATTTATAGCCTATTAAAATCCATTTTACAGATAATGCTTTGTTTAATTCATACAGAAAATAAATACAGCAATTCTAGATACTAAATTCATGATTAATTTGGTCCTGGACATTCAAATGAGAATTATTGCTTTGTTCAGAAAGACTTTGTATTTGCTTAGTCTTACCCATTTCTAGATACTCACTGCCAGATACTTGCCTTTTAATAGCAAGGCCAGATTTTGGTGGTTCCTCTACTACATGCATAATAGCTCAAAGTTGCTTTCATTGTAATTGCTGTCCAATTGATTGATGACACTGGATTAAAAGCTACAGAGGAAATGTAATGGGTTTGGACCACGTCATATATTATCTCATTTTCTTCTAGTGTGAGAATCCAAAATAAACTCAGGCATCCTGGATGATCTGAAAAGTTCTCCTTAGCAAGACTGATCTTTGATCTACTTTTTCTGTATATCATAAAAATTTCTTATTCTGATAACTAGTGGGATTTTAAGTTTTTTCTCGGATACAACAGGTAAAATCCTTTGAATTCTCCCTCCAGAGACCAATCTGATTACGCAAAAGAATACTGCCTGGTACCATAATGGCACGGGCGAGGAACTAAAACAGGTGGATGCCCCACAGCAGTGCTCATAGCAAAGCAAGTAAGAACAGTAATAGTGGAACAGCACATCTGCTGTTGACTTTACTGTAACATAACCTTTCTGATGCTATCTCCAAATCTACACTCGTGCCTAGTTCCCCTGCAACTTAGCTTGCACCCTTCTCTCTTGTTTTCTATTTCTTTGCTTCCTGAGGTGGGCTTCCTCCCGGAGTGCCATGGTGGTTACAGGGTGCAGGGCTGAGGCCTCTCGAGCCGCAGTAGGCAGTGTCTCTCTGACTGATGGCCGCGGAGCAGAGCGGCAGCGGGAGGCAGAGCCATCGCCGCTCAGTGTTCTGAGAGGCCCTTTCTGTACTGAGCTAAAGCCACCATGAAATATTTATGCTCACTTCTGCATGTGCTTTATTGTCTGTTGGATATGTGCTTAGGAGGAGTTTGCTTTACCAGTATAATACTGCCATCAGTGTTATGATGCAGAAGCTGGTGAGTTTATGCCAACATTTAATTTTTGTTCTTAAATAAAGCCTTTTACCCTTATGCCTTGTCATTATCTTTCTGTGTACTATTTCTATACAACTGTATCATATATATTTGCATGATCGGGCTGTACTTATTGCATGCAGTTCCATGAGAAATTAATTTGGTACAATATAATTCACCCTCGGTACATAAAATAAAGTGGTAATAATGGTATTATGTGGGACCTTTCCAATGGATTCATCTTTTCAGTGAAATGTAAAAGAAGTTGCCTACTATAAATTCCTTTAAATGGAAGAAAATGTCATATAATACAGGTATATGAAGACTTTCCTCAACCCTGTTCTTTCTCAAGCTGAGAGCCTAACCTGTTTAATTTGTCCCTGCAAACACCGGCCACTAGAGAAAATGCAGTATCGTTTTGCAATAATTATTTTGTACTTTAACATGAATTAGTTGTAAGGGTCAAAGAAATTAACATCAGAGTACCAATTAATCTAGGACATTAATCATTGTTAACTCATCTAATTTTAAAATTAAACTGAATATTCAATCTGTCAACCCTTCGGAATATCCAGTCTTTATGTTCAATCCTAGCAATTTCTTCTTTTTATTTAGAGAAAGGTTTATTATCAGGAAAGCATGTCACTGAACTATTAATGTAATCAATTCCATTTTATTTTCAAACCATTCTTGTACTTGACTTTACAAAGTACAAAATTAGATATGATTAGATAATTATTATAGTTTGGTAAGACTATTCACAGTACTACCGAGTGAAACAATATTATTCTGCAAACATTATCTTGGGGTCCAGGCTAGAGACATGGCAAAGAAAGAAGACTGCGGAATGATAAGGCACAAAACCTTTATCTCTGCACTGCTGGTTCCATTTCAGCTGATATTAATAGCAGCTGAATAATTATCACAGGGAAAAGCAGTGGCTGACTGCAAGTGAATGAAAGTGAAGTCTCAAAATTTCCAGATACAGAAATTCCTGTGCTAAGGCTGCTGCTGTCTGTGACACCAACTTGAACTTCCAGAGCATGGAAGTATGGCATAGCCAGGGCCCAGTATACCTTGCTGCACCTAACTGGGTTCTCTTCCCAGTCAGCAATGGAATGAGACAGCCAGGGAATGCGACGTCTGTTCACTGCTGCACTCTGGAAGAGAAGGCAATCTACTGCTTTGAGGTAAAACTTCAAAACTGGGCAGCAACCAAAATTAACGAGTTGTACCACATGTACTGAAATGCCTGTTAAACTTGGGTCTTGTAAGCAGGTAATAATAATTTCAGGAAGTGTATAACCACATTTTATTGTAAAGGACAGTTTCTGAACATGGAAATGTACAGCTAGGGTACCTGACCTCCCAGTAGAACAAGTCTTGCTAGTGTTTGAAAAATAAAAAGAAGCATTTGAAAACATCGAAGGATGGAATCAACTGAATGAAAATGCAAATAATTTTTTCTGCCTTGCCCCAGAAGGTTATAGAAGGATGCAAAGTATAAAATGTTGTATTTTAAAATAAGTGAACTTTATAACTTGTACAGGTGAGGGTAGACTGCTGCTAAGTATGGGCCTTTCATGTTGAGCCTGTTCTCCAGGAATGCCAGAATATCTTTTAAGCAAAGTTCCCAGTCTTTCTTCTACCATTTGTATATTTTTTGAGTGGTATCAAGGCTGACAGATGAATATTTATTGTTGGTAAATCTTCAGCAAAACAATAAACTTCAACAACAAACTCAGATGAATTCTGCACTTCGGTTAGGTTAAGCAATTATTGATAACCCATGTTGTTTAAGAAATGCTGTTTCTAGTTCAAGAAATGTTAAATGCAGGAAAAAATACAGCATCTCAGACTGTCAGCTGGCTCACTACTGGAAATTACTACTCTGAAGAGTTCAGACATCATTAAAGGTGAGAATAATACAACACAGTCATGCTCCTTTCCGTTTCTTTTTCTCCAATCTATATCAAATCAGAAATCAGAGCAGGATATGACCTCACAGGTAACCTACTTTCCTCTTCTGCCAACGCAGACTCTGTCTGTATGATACCACCCATTTCTGAGGGCTTTTCAAAGCCTGTTTTTAAAACATTCTGATGGTTTTCCCTTTGTTAATTTTGATATATTATTTTACAGTCTAACAGCTCCCTGTTAGTAAGGTTTTCCTGATAGTCAGCCTGAAGCTCTCTCTCATAATTCATTCTCTTAACTGTAAATTTCTTTATTCAGATTCAGTTCTATTTATGCCACACCAGACTGCATTGTTCTTCTGTTATTATAACATTATGTTTAGAGCTAAAGTATAATTTTTTCTTCCAATTATTTCTCTTACTGAAAGGCAAAATCTTAAACTGTCACGAATAACTACATTACAAATTATATTTGCCCCAAAATATTTGTTTGCAAATTTCTGAAGTTTAACTTATTTTATTCTTTCTCTGTTTTCATAAGTTTTCATAAATGAAACAATGTATTTCTGTTTTCCTTGATGTTTATACAGCCTACTTATTCATTACTACCCCTGAAGTTTATTAGGGATGCTTGCTTTCTCTTCCAGGCTAGTGAAGATATTAAGAAAATACACTATGCAAAAAATATTGTAATAGGACAATCTGTGCTATCTGTACTTTCAATACCTTCAGTTTACTTGGCTTATTTTTCCTCCCCTATAGGTAATTCATACCTATAAAATGTATTTAAGTCAGTTTTGTAGAATTACATTTATCTTCCTAATATAAGTTATTAATAAGTAGTTCAACTCTTCTCTTGAGAGTATATAACGTTGCAGCATTTTTTCACTTTACAGTAACATCAAACTAGACTTTAGTTTTTAAGTATTGCAGTTATGGCCTGACATTTACACAGTCACCTTTTCCTTCTCTTTCTCTATTTTCTATTGAGTTGTCACAATCCACAATTGCACTTGGAAATTCACACCTATAAATTTTTTTTTCTTCATTTAAGGCAAAGCCAATCTTACTTTAAATCATTGCAAAAAAAAATTTAAAAAAAAGCGTCATTTTTCCCATCCCTGCAACTGCACATATGGCTTCCTAACTCCTTAAGGAATGATCAAAATGAATCAAATGTCTAGAATTCCAGACAATGAAGGCAAGATTCTTCTTCAAAACCACAGTCAATTCACCATTACTCATGGTTCACACAAATTGCACACTCTGTGTTAACCCAGACTGACTACAGCAACGATAAATGGTTTGGATTCAGTGCCGCACAAACACATGGATAAGGCCACAACCAAAGCCACACCTGGCCCAATAAGCCCCCCTGGAATGGGAGTATACAATACACAGCCAGCCGCCTGGATATGAAGCAGCTTCATGGAAAAGGGAATACCTGGGCTTTCTCTGTACACAGGCAATTTATTATACCCTTGCCTTCACTTTTAACATGCCCCTCCCCTCCCCCTGTATTACCAGCATCCAAAACCCCATAACAAAATAGGGAAAAGTTCACTGATATTAAACTGGTGATAAAATTAAGTAAATAAACCACTCAATGCTAATAGTTTTTTGTGTCCTATTATCCCATGTGTTCTTAAAGGAGAACTCCAAGTAGACTCTGTACTTGATACAGTAAGTACAGGAGGCTTCATCATCTTCTCTAGTATGTTACTGAATGGACATTAGCTGCACTGCAAATGCCACTGTCACAACTATAACAGTAGGGTGGCATTTACTATAATGCTGCAAAACAAATAAGTTCTAAGAGATAAGTACTTCTTTCTAGTCTCATTCCTCTAATCCAAAATTTAAGGGAAAAAATTTCCTAATATAGTGAAACAAAATCCCCAAGGAATTAAATTAAATAATGTTTTGCAAACACTTACAGTCCATAAATCTGTGGAGCAATTTCCAGTCGGTTCAGATGCATGTATAGCTCAATATCATGTTTCTTCAGCAGATGATCCTGAATTTGATTTACTTTTGCTACAATTGCAATAGATGGCCCCAAGTCCTGTGGCCTTGCAAAGGGCATAGGTGTTATCATCACATCTTTCTCCTGCAGATACAGAAAACAGGGTGAATAAAAGAACAACCCATGAAGCCTTATTGTCTAAAGGGATTGTGTACAGGAGATTTCGTTTGTTGTAAACATTAGCTTCCAAATAAACATGGTAATAACTCATTTCTTTTACAGCAGAAGAGGAATCTCAAGTATCCACTTCTGCAGAAGTTATTGTGGGATTCCCCTTCCCAGGAGTGCCAAGGAGTGCCCGTCATTCTGCACATCAATTTTTACGTGCATGCTTTACTTTTCATGCTCTGACAAAGTGTTGACAGCTTTATTTTAGCTTTAATATCAGCAGTCTGAGTCAGTCCAGAATAAAGCAGATGAATGGTAACTCAGTAGAGAATATATGCCCTCAGAGGACAATAAATTGCCTACCAAATAGGAAGTAACTTATTTTCAAACAATCCTTTCTAAACAGGCTTCCCTTGCACAGAAAATCTGGTGGCTGTACCTTAAAACCTACATAGGTTTGATACTGCATCAGAAACTTTTAAAGGAAAAAAGAAATTGAACAATGAGACAGCAGTTGGTTGGACCTGAGGGCTGTGCAAACTATACCATGATCTACAACACGACACAACACAACACAACACACATCAAGTGAAAACCAGTGGAGTATTAGCATCCTTGAACATGATACTGCTTTAAATTTGTTCTTGCAAAAGAGTGCAGTATTACTGAAAAAGAGACAGAAGGCCAGAAAGAAATGCAGCAAGTAATGAACTGCACTGAATAGGAAACACGTAAAAAGGAGAATGAGAAATAAAAAAGGACAAGTCAAACCAAGAGAAAGATAGGGGGACAGAGAATTAAGCTGTTAGGAACAATGTTAAGGTTATAAACCAGGGAAAGTTGGAATAGTAAGAAGAGAAGAATTTTGCAATGACTTTGCTACGTGACCTCTGACCCAAAAGCTTCACTTTGAAAAACAGATGCTGTTTTTCTACACTTTTGCTCACTACATTAATAGAGAAGTATTATCCAGCTCAAAGGGTTAATAATTTCAGGAGAATTAATTGCATTTTACACTGTTAAAATACAAATTCACTTGTTTCAATATTGTGAAAAGAGCATTACTTTTAACATTCAATAACAAAGAAAGTTTGTTTTCATTGTATAATCTATTCCCAAGGTCGTTTCCTATGGTTATTTCCAAATCACTTACAACATGGTTTAACGTTCAAATGGGCAGTGAACATTTAATAATGTCTACCAAAAAGCCTATTTTTTATGTTGACCTTCTTTGCTTGAAGTACCTTTTCTTAATTATTTGATTTCTGTACTGCAGAAAATATGGTAGGATGTTGAGCGGTGATTTCTATGTGTTTCTATCTAAGGACCTGATTGATTATAAATTAGATCTTAAAATCTGCTTAATTGTTGCTTTGCTATGGCAATTTCAGGGAAGGGACTGATCTGTCTATTACAGTGTGGTAGTTTAACCATGGTATTGTGGTACCAAGATGTATTCATTTAAGATTCTCTAGCAGATCACTTGAAAAAAGCTCCCTCAGACTGTCAAATAAAGCTCACTGACATGGCATGCATTTATTCAAAATCTTTGCTATTCTAACAAATAGAAATTTGAAATAACACATCTAGTGTCTTAGAGGCTAATAAGAAATGCTGTTATTTAGTTAAATACTGAAGTTCTTCACAGCTGCAGGTACATTGAGAAAGGATATTTCTCCTACCTTATTTTTTAAACTGTTCTATTAACTTCTTTCTTACCAAGTTGGGCAACCTACTTTCTACCCTGAATTCTATTTCTGCACTGTATGGCTATTTCCTGTCATTTCAGACCCATTTCACTATTTTCTTGTTTTCTATTCATGCTAGAATGCAAAATATTGAAAATAAGTATCTACTTGTGGGATTCTGTTTTGAATTCCACCTGTTGATCTTGTGCTTTAAATTGACTCCACACTACTTATCTTCTTCTATACAGAAAACCACTCTAAAAGCATGATATGGTAACATTGCCTTAATGTTAAATGTCACTCTATATTAATTTTTTTCAGAAACATATGAATTTATCTTTGAAACCAACCATAAAAGTTTGTAACTCTATGTATTTGTAGACTGTGCATGGTCTATCATTTGGCATGCATCTGGGGTATGAACTTTATTATGGTTTATTCAAGTTGACTTTAACTTCAGCTTGACCACTTCATGCATTCATAACTGATGATTCAAAAGACCTGTGTTTTTAAGCTTTTCTTTATTATAGGCATAAAACCTTATATGGAAAGCTCAGCATCAGAATCCCTCTGCTTATTCGAACTTGTAATATGAAAAGACTGGCTATTACTCAGTTTAGTCTTTACACCATTAGTTGTCTGTGGGTTTCAAGCCATCTTTACAAAATTACAAGACAGATTATTAAACCCTGGCTCAAGTGTGGAAAGATTGTGAATATCAAAACTAATGCAAGCCTCCTCTGTGCCAAAATTGGAGTTGTCACTTGCAGCATTTGTGCACCTTGGCATAATGCAGCACTGACACATTGCTGACTGTCAGACTGACTGACTATCAAACATGGCTAAGTGCATCCAATAGTACATGCTGGCTTGCCATTTCTAAAAGCACGAGATAAGTAAATGGTATCCATCAAAATGCAGTTTATCAGCATCTCAGAAATTAACCCTATTAACAGAAATCTTCAAGGCATGACAGAATCTGTGAGGAAGCAGCTGCAGCCAGTAACAAAGCCTTGCCTGTCCATGCCTCCTGATTCCATGTACTCCACCAAGAAGCTCGGTGGATGACTAGAGCGCAACAAAGTCATGTCTGTTGTCTCCTCTCATGCAATTTGGTTGAGAAAATGACAATACCTCTAGTCAGTTGAAATTGCTCCAAAAATCACATAGCTGGTGTGAAACAAACAGCCCAAACAGAAAGATGCTCAAATAAACTAATAAAACAAAGCAGCCAAAATGTTTAACTAGAAATTGCTCACAGTGCCTGTGCCTAAAGCCAAGTGGCCAACACAATACTGTGCCCCTGCTCATACTCACTATATAATTATTTGCCACGTGAGAGAAAACACCTGTTTTCTTTTTGTGAGCTTCTAAGTCTTGCAAAAAAATTTGAGTGCATGTGTTTAGTCATCTATTACTAACATGAAATACAAATGATCAATCCTAAAAGGATGTGTTTCACAATAAAAAGAAAAAAATGAGGGACGGCTCAGAATGTGCTATACTGTTTATAGGAGAGCACCAGATTCACCCCTAAGAGCAGTTTAAATATGGATACCAGTGAAATGCAGTTGAACACTTTAGCTACATATTAGGAACAGTCACCAAGTCCTGTCACAAAACATTACCTACCACAACACGAACTGGAATGGCTAGTAGTCGATACCAATACAATTTACATATACATGCATTTAGGAAACAAATGCTACAGCAGTGAAGAGAGGCTAGGACATAGTACAAGTATAAACTGTGGACAGATTTCTCTCATTAACCACTAGGGAATGGAGTAGCTGGAGAAGCTCCTCTAATGGCAATTGGGAGTAATGGAAACAACTGTTAGAGGCTGTAAAATGTAACATGTCTCTCAGAGCACACGCTTTCATTGCTTCCTTTGTGAAGATTCACACTTTATTATGTAGCTAACCTCAAAGTCATGATTGTAAAAGGCATATGTACTAGAAAGGATTATTAAAGATTATACATGTTTGCAAAGAACAAGAACAAACAACTAGATATTAATCCATTCTCTTTGCATTGTTAATTTTTTATGCCATGAAAGGACTAGAAAGGGCAATGTAAACTTTCACCTTCTAGCCAAGTACTTCAAGTCTGTAAGCAGACCTAGTTATGTCCTGGAATAACATTCAGCCTCAGACTTTACCACCTCTGTCACAGAAACTGGAACAAATACATTTGAATACATTGAATTTTGAAAAGCTACACTCAGAGAAACATCTCTCACAGCCTTGTTATTGAAACAAAAGTGCCTATGTAGTAACTTCATAAAATTTGTATCTCATATGCTTTAGCCCTAGCTACTGAAATTATATAAAAATCCAAGTAGTTTATAACTGTAGATAGCTTAGGCCAGGATGCCAATGCTCCATATCTGGTAAAATAGATAATATTTTAAATATTTAAAGAAAATAGATGCTTTTAAATGAGTCTTGGGTGAACAACTTCTTCTTCTTTAGACTGAAAAAATCACCATTTAAACTAGTACTCCCTAATTACAATTTGCAACTATAGGTTTTGGTGCACACATGTGGACATCCAGAACCAATCAAATCCTCATTAAGTTTTTGTTAACTCTAGATATTGTCCCCATGGTCTGTGCAAAAAATGCTGAAGTGAATCAAGATAAAACTAAGTTTGGAGGCCAACACTTTTAGGATATAATACACTGAAAGTCTCAGCAATACCCATAATACTGTTAATATTTTGCTAGAGCCTCCATACATATGCTCCATCACACAAATAATTTTCCAGAATTAAAAAAAATAAAGGGAAACTTAAAGATGGAAAGAGAAAGGAAAAGAAGTAGTCAAAGGAAATCTTGAGCAACTGACTGAGGGAATTGTCCTTCCTGGCATGCATGAAAAAATTTAGGCAAGGACTAGATGGTCTCTAGAAGGTCCCTGCAAAGGAGAGTTCTGCAGAACTAAACTCAGAACACTGCAGAAGTTTTATGAAAGCAGCAACAGACTAAATTCACTGGTGTTCGTACAGATACACAAGACATCTGAAGGCACAGACATTCCCTCTGTTTGACTATCCTGAGGTTAAAATGAAAAAAATGAACAAAATGGAGTGATTATGCCAGGGAAAGATACACCCTGACCTTTGATGGACAGTCTATGGTTAAAGTTTCGGGTTCACAGCAAATTGTTTGTATTATAAACAGCTGAAAATAATTCAAGCCTTAATACTTTACCTACAGGCATTTCTTTAACATGACATTTGCACAGGTTTTGGGCACACAGAAGTGCCTATGACAGGCACTCTTTCAAATGCTATGCAAGAACATCACTTATATACAGAAAAATCTGTGCTTGCACACTTGGCTTTTGATTACCAAGAGATCTTTCAACAGATAGAGGACATTCCACAAGTGCTTATGACCAAATTCTTAAGAACCTTTAAAGATCGTAAACTTGTTTGAGACTGCTTTAACCAAGTTAATAGATGTCTAACTAGCTTTAAATAACATCAATCATATTAAAATCACATTTGCTTAAAAACACAAGTACATTTTAAAGCACTATTTACCTTCTGACTGTCGTGTTCAAAAGTTGAAAACCAGTGTTCTGCTGTTTTCATAAGACGTGTGAACATCGCACTGAAAGGGAACAACCCAGAAACCTGGTGTTAAATAATGGTGTCAATTACAAATAAGAGCAAATTAAATGTAAAGAAACTTGTTGAAACTTACTAAGCATCATGTTCCAGATATTCAGGATTCAAAAGAACTTTCATTTCCTCGCTGAAAAAGGCAACAGTGAACAATCCAAATGTGAATGTTTATTTTTGGTCAGCGTTCTGCATGTACTATTATGCATTTATAAGCCAACTTTCATATAAAGTGCAAATGAGAAAACTAGCCTTTTTAATTAAAAAGAGCAACTCCATTGAACAAATGAAGTCTTTCCTTTTTATAAAGATCAAAAACAAATTAGCTGCCTTGTCTGTACTACAATGAAGTAACCATCTAATTATTCCAAATAACAAATTACTGAATGTCACAATGTATTATTTGAATATGCTTGATCTAGAATAATTGATTGCTGCACAATCTATCACTGTTTGTCCCAAACAAAAAAAAAATATGGGTACTGGTCAAATATGCAGTATCAAAACATTAATTTATTTTGTTTTAATAGCCTGTATTTTTATTGTACTTTAACAGCAATTAATCAGTGACAGCACCTCTTTTCCATCTACTTTGCTGCTTAGCTCTACTTTTTCAGTGGGGATGGAACAGAATGCTGTACATAACATATGGTTATTTTAAGTTACTTAGCACTGAAGAGCATCTTCTAGGTAATTTTAGGATATCTAAGGACAGACACTGAATAAAAACACACACTTGTAAATAGTCATCTTAATGCTTAACTGCCTTTGGACAGTCACATGGAGGGGTACCTACAGAGGTTATATTATATTGCACGCATAATTAAATTGGTTTTTATTCACAGCTGGACTCCAGAACAGAGTGCAAGAAAACCAATGAAATGTCCTAAATATCACAAGAATTAAACTAGTTTTCTTTTTTTTAAAGAAAAAACAAAAGCCTTACATATGGGGCAAGAATAAAAGCAGACAATGATGTGTGATGCTGTATTTTATATGTATGAATATGACTGCATGCATACACACACACTTTTGAATGAAATGGAGGATCAACAGCTAAACATAACGTTACTACCAAGTCAAAGAACAGCTGGATATTGCAGCTACAACACTGCAGGTGATGAAAGAAATATCAATCACAACAATTTGTCTTCAATGATTATCTCCCCTTTTAAGATATGAGGAAAGAGAGTCGATGGTAAGATGTCTACTCTGTGAGTGTAGCTCACTAATCTGTCTCCGCTCTGCAATGACAAAAACAAAACCACTTCTGGCAATAAGGATGAGGTGGAACTGCAGGTAGGTATGTAAGCTTTAGATCAAGGTTTTCCTTAGATTTCTTGTCTCCCCATTTTTTCACCAGCCAATGTCTGTGAAGGGGCCAATGTATAAATCTCAGAAGCTGTAGTAGGAAAGACAAAATAAGGATATTCCCATCAAAGCACAAAGATGCAATGATTTCTGATATTAATTTATGAATTATAAACAAAGAATTATGGAACACATATCTCTAAGTTATAGTTCAGCCAATTTATTTTTCAAAGAAAGTGGATTTTTATACAAATAAAATGCAATGCTTGCCTTGGTTGTGCAGCTTCACTGGCATGTGAAAAAGCCTGGTGGTCACAATGTAGGATAAAGACAATGGGAGCTAGAAGTTCATGCATGCCCTAAAAAGAAATGGAAAAACAAAAGTATATTTAGATTTCCCAGTCACATAATAGTTCCTAATGCACAGAATAAGGCAGACAGCAATATTAGGTACAGACTAACTAAAAGCGTGAACATTCACTCACATTCTTAACAGTTTCATAATCAATGGCTTTTATCTTAAATTCTGATTAAATCCAACTGTTTATTCTTCTACAATATACAGAAACAAGTTAGTCTCCCTTTTTCTAACACAACACACAACAAATTGGCAATGGTAGGCAACCCTGCACCTGGCAGTTTACTTCAAGATCTATGTTCATAAATATGAATTTTATTTATGATAATTATAATAATGATCTACAGTACAGAGATCTGCAATATGGAAAAATTACAAAATGTAAAATTATTTTGTATTTTATAATGTGTTCCAAAACCATAGGTAAAAGTGTAACAGTAGGCTCCAAAGGAGACAAGGGTAGCTTCTTGGGAAAGAAAATGAAACTTTCATTTCTAAGGACATGAAAATTAAAATAAGTTTTTGGGTTTTTTGGTTTTCTTTCTTTTAAGTTGTTATGTCAACATTCAAAATAAACTCATTAAACACAACGCATAGAAGACCTGGTACTGTTCCACTGCAGAGTACTACTTATATATGCAATCTATATTGAGATACAGAAAAAATGGAGAAACATGCAGGAATCAGAATAAAGAAAAATGGGTGGGCAGTCGAGGACTTGGGCCAGCATTAGAAGCATGGCTGGGCCACCCAGGAGCGTTGGGATCCCAGTATAGGACAGCAGGTAGGAGCTTCGCAAGCTCCAGGCTGGGGCAGGGGTCAGCCATACAGAAGAAGGGAGGGAGCCCTTTGGTGATGGAAAGGATGTGGGAAGAAGGATTGAGATCTGTCTGTCTGCCTCTGGACACAAGGATCATTCTAAGGGGAGGGAATTCCTGACCTCTGCCCAAAACCACCAATTACAGCTGGGGCTTGGTGCCAAGTCCCCAGGCTACCCCTGCTGGGACTGGCTCTGGATGGTGTCCTTGCCCAGCTGTAGGAGGAAGAATCTTTTGCCAGCAGTGCTCCAGTTCAAGGGTCCTACTTTTCATCAGCTGGAGCCTCCATCCCGACTCCAGGTGAGTGCTCTGGGCATACAGGGGTTCCAGGAGGACTATCTCATCTCTCCTGCTGCAGAAGGAGCACTGGGGCTGGTTCATCAAGCTCAACAGCATTTCAGGTTGCTGTCAGGAGTCAGATGATGGCTCCCTGATAGGAGCTGTTCTACTTTTAATGGCTGCAGTTCCAAGCCAGGAAGCCTCTGTACTTCCTTTTCCAACCCTTTAAGTGATGGACAGATGTGAACACCGGAAGTGTTACACACTTGTGAGTGACCCTGCTGCTTTGCTGGTGTATCAGCTGATATTCCATACAGCATCTGAGGAGTGTTCAACACCAGGAAGTTAGCTTACCAGCTTCATATGTACCAAACAGATCCACCAACTACTAAAAACCTTGAACTTTTATTGGAAATAATAGGCATTTTCCTTAAGTGGTCCAAACTGACCTGGGAGGCAGATGTGGAAGCCCTCTCTACGTCATTAACTATCTTGAGTATGCTTGGATGCATAGGTTTTGACAATTTTGACAAAAAGTTTTTGATGATTTCTCCGTATGCCATCAACTGAAATCCCAGGAAATTTAATTTTAATTTCCTAAGGACTGAGATGGCTGTTATAGCCTCAATGGCAGGGCTGAAGTTTGGATGTTTTCTTTCCCTTCCTATTTCTGAACCTTTAGGGACTACTTTAAAAGATGAAGGCTAAAGAGAAATTCAGTTAGGAAAAACAAAACCCAAATATAGCCATTTGATTTCAGAAGCTGATGTAAAACACAACAAACTGGTTAGATTACAAATTGTCAAATTTAGACTTCTTAAAATGTTATGGTCATATCAAAGGAGAAAGGTCCAGGATTAGGTAAGTGGCAAAAATATTTAAATAACCAGGGTTGTACTTCCACACATACAGCCCTCGGTTAATTAACAGTCTTTTATTCGCCCTGATATACTAAACATGAAATAGGAGAAATGGAAATGCCAAAAAACTTGACTATCTAAAAAAACTACCACCTAAGCTGTAAACACAGAAGCAGAAGAAAAAGAAATAGGACATAAAATAAGAATTAGTTATAAAAGATAAAAGCACATCACACATTCTTCCAACATAATAGTATATCAACTCTATAATAAAATAGAATCATAATGTGGCTGCCCACATATAACAAAACCAAAACAAACAGATGATGAAATATCAGGATTTCAAAAAGATACCTCTGATCTTTCAGTTACAAGAGTACTTCAAATGTTTAGAGATTTTTAGCTTGGCAAGAAACCTACCAGTGTAATATGCATACACATATTTTTTCAATGCTACAGTTTACTAAAACTCTTTAGTGTTAATAAATAAGTTGACAGAGCTCAGATAATCTTATGACACTTCCCAGCTACAACAAAATATTGATTTCATAATACAGTCTATGGTTTAGAAAGAAAACCAGAATTATAGCATTTTTACAATGACAAGTGAATCAATGCATTTCAAAATTATATTGACTACTCTAAGGGCAATCAAATCATGAACAAACAGTAGTTAGCCTAGTGATTTAGCTTAATTTTCACTATTTCTTTTCAGTGTAACTAGGACCAGAATTTTGTCACCAGTCTTATAGAAGAAATCTAAGTAGCTTTTACATATTCTTAAGTACAATACACTACTCTCCTTAGATTTTATATTTACAGCTGCTATTTAAAAATTCAGTGATCCCAGGGAAGATTCTACCTTTGAAATCTGTAATACAGCTCCACAACATCCTACTCCATTTGACTAGGGATAGAAATATATTTTTCCTTATCAAATAAAATGTTCCTTCACGCTGGCCAAAAAACCCCAGAAACCCTACTACAAAGACAACTTTCATGCATATATGCATATTAAACAAACATTACTGATTGCTTCTTGTAAGACTATATGCTGATGCTATGTAATAGTTTCAATAGAATGTTGTAAGTATGCAAATTGTCAAGGAACTATAACTTTTTCCAAATATTTTGGAAGGTAACATTTGGTACGGAGAGATGCTGACAGAAGAATCAGTCTTCATTCACTGGCCAAGTTTTATAATTCTAATGGCAATTGTATTTTTTATATGACTGCATGCATACACGACAGAGGAATTCTCATGGACGACAACAGGACCAGTCCCCATGATGGAAACTGCATATGAAGACAAACTCCTTAATCTGGGCTTTGTATTCAGGTCACTGGGGAGACAACAACTTGGAGATTATCTGTTACTGATGAATAAATGGTAACCTTCATTATTTTCTCAAAAATATGCTAGGCTTTGCTGTAGTGGAAATTATCATGGGAACTGGGGCTTGAGTCTGGTAAAAACCCTACATCAGGGAGACTGACTACTAGATAGGTATTTGATAAAAGAAGCAAAAAACATATCCTGTTGCTACCACAGGCTATTTCTTTTCAGCTAATTCAGAGAAGGGCAATGATGGACATGAAAAAAATGTTATCTAAAAAGAGAGGAGCATGGGAACAAAAAAAGAGCATCTTATTAATAAGCTAAAAGAAGTATTATTTTTTTTAAAAAAACAACCAGACAAACCCACTCTTTTAAAATGAGGTAAGAAAAAAGCAAAGCTCCTAATAAAAGTAACACATGTCTGCAACAAGAGAAGAAACCCACAATCAGTTGCTGTTTTGTGGACTTGGCACAGCACCGCAAGACTTGGGTGATACACTGAACACACTTCGGAGAGGTTAAATCAACAGTTTTTCATGATCCAAATTATTTTAATTTTCTGCACTTCCTCTCCCTTTTTTCCTGTAGCAACCCCTTCCAGGAACTACCACACTACTGATGCACACTAGTTGAAAACAGAGGTAAAGAAGTTTTCTTTGTCAACAGCCTGTAGGCTCACAAAATTGAACCTGTTCTTTTATCTGCCTATGTTCATTTAGCCCACCAAGCAGTCTTTATTAAAGCTGAGGCATCAGGCAGTCAAAGTTCATTAATACCATTTATATAATCTCTGCAGTTTCAATTAACTCAGCAAGACATTCTACTACATGATAACAGTCTCATTAATTCAATAAAATCCCATAACTATTAACAATATGGTCTATGTTAAACGGGGTGTCACCTAGTAGAAAATAATAGCTTTAACAGCTTGTGATGAAACGCAGCACTTTTTTTTCTTTTTAAATTTGATCTGGCTAAATATTCCATCCCTATATAGAAAGGTATTATTTCTTGGTAAGGAATCAAGAGGATTTTAAATATCAGCAGAGGGTAATTAAGTCCTTTTAAGTCATATCAAAGAGTAAAATAATACTTCTTGTTCAATAAATGATAGACTAAATTAGCTGGAATGTGTTCTTCCATTTTCCCATCATCAGTACTCTGGCCTATATTCACTAGAAAGAGGAGGCTGAATACAGCGAAGTATTTTTTAAAGCAGTGCCCTTCAAAATACAGCTCCTAGATCTCATTTTTATTGTTCTTATGCAGGACTATTCCTTGCTCACTGTCTGTCAAACATGAGAAATAACCAGTTGATAGATGCTTCATATGTTTGATAACTACATAGTCCATTTTTTATATAATCTCTAAGAAGTTCTTCAGAAGTAACTGTTCCTTCAGCTCATGTGTCCTTTGTTTCCATGAAACAACCCTGCTCCCTGGCTTGAGGACAGGGTCGTCACAGCCTGTATCTGAAAGCATAAATTGTTTTATGAAAATCTTCACATTTACTGAATCTCTGTATTTTTGTCACAAAAAATTTTCTATCTACCTAAAGTTGGCTCCTCTACAGTTTATCCTTTGTCCATGCATACAGAGTATCCCCCGGTTTGTCAATCTCTACTCAGCCTACAGATAATGTATGAAGAAACAAATACAAATATACTTGGGTTGATACTCTGCATATTGCTCTTGCTATATGAATACAGTATCGTGTTTAGAGTTACTTCAAAATCCTCAGAACAAATGTGAAATTAATTAACTTATTAACTCTGTGGATGCACACTTAGTGCAACTTAGGCTTTCTTTACCATTTTATCAAAAATGGTTTGAGCAGACTCTCCTTCAAGTGACTCTGTAAAAGTGGTATTTTTTAGCACCCTTATCCTTCACTCAAGAGGATTTTGTCAGCTGCATTGTACTTGGATGCTACAAGGTTAGATAAAGATCTATTTGCTAACATTCTGCATGGCTTTAGCACTTTGGGGAAGAACTTAAAATATTACATAAAACTTGAAATAGTAAACTTTATCTAAATTTCAGAAGTCACTATTTATGCTTTTTGTTTATTCACTACCATTTTAAGTCCTGCTGTATACTTTCTTTCTTTACCTAAGCAGAGAAAGCCTTTGTTTTTTTCTTTCTTAACCAATGACAAAGAAAAAGATGTTTATAAAGAAATTTAAAGTTAGAAAACTTAGCAGCCTTAAAGAAAACAATTTGAAGTACTGTGTTATGAGGAAAAAGCATATGTTATTCAATGAGCTTACTTACCAACCAGCTGACAAGCAGCTCTTTGATTACTTCAGCATTATGATACAACTTCAGATACAACAGAGGTACATTATTGTCAAACCATATAGAAAATGTTGAGTCAATGAATGCCACCTGTACAGTATTTTCATTACCTGTTTATAAAGCAACTGCTCATTTTCTCTGGCGTAGCAGAACAGAACATCTGTAAGAATTTTCCTTACATTCTCTTGCTGGAAATACTGCATTTCAGGAAAGCTGAAAATGAAGCAATACAGCAAAAGTAAACAATAGAGTGCACAGGATGCCAGTTGCTGGTCTTCTAGAAGAGATTTTAGGTAAGAGCATCTCCCTTGTCTGCTTTCCCACTGATCTGTGAATTGTGGGTGCTACTAGAGTAAAATACTTCTAAAGACTTACTACATTTGTTTTGCAACTGAAATGATAAATCATGTTCTTTAATATACACCAGTCTGCTACACAGGTATGATGATATCACAGTTATATTTAAATAACTAATCCCTTTTAATCTCATAAAGCTAGGGATCTGAAAGAATGAAATACAATGGAAGAAATGGAAGAATGGATGAGAATAAGTCAGAAGACGCATATACACAAGGGTCAATATTACTTTAATATTTGAAAAAATATTATCATTTAATGACAAGATTATTTAAATATTTCATAATTGACATGAAAACCAGTATCCTAAAATCTAGTATCTCTTACCAGTATCTGTTGCAATACAACACAGTTAGACATTTCACTGTCTTTAGCAGCTGTTGCAAAGAAACTTTACAATTATAAAATAATCTGGCTGGGCAAATATCCTAAGTGAACCAGAATGAAGTGGATCTTGTGTGAGAATAAGGAAAAAAAGCTTCTGGGAAAATCCTGTTATATGCATACTGGAAAATGTAAATATTTCCAGTCTGTAACTACTCTGAAGCAACTCTCACCTGTGCATCCTGCTCCTTGACTGTTAGAGGGAGGAAATAGAGTGGTTATGCAGGACGTACTTAAAATTAGAATAAGTGCACAAACAAAGGTGTTTTCATTGTTACTGAAGAAATAACTAGATGGAAAGAAATGTTTCAGAAAGCAAACATCCCAAACCACATTGCTCCACAGTTATACAGAGCAGTAACAAATAAACTCTGGAAAGGTAGAATACTAAAAAGAAAGGAAATGGTAAAGTTGGACAAAGAAAAACAGAAGAATACTTAAAAAAGACAACAACGGTAGGCCTCAGGCTAGACAGATGAAAAAAAGGTTGTAGTATTGTCAGTTTTAAAATTAAATCACATGGTTTGAAATAAGATTTCTTGAAAAAATTTCCCAGGTCTGAGCTACAATGCTATACTCTAGCCCAGTTGTATTTAAGGCTGTTGCAAAGCCCGCCACAGAGAAACAATATAGGAAATCATAATAAATTACTTCAGATAAGACTATTAATGTTGATAATCACTGTGGTCATCTCACAGAGGTGATGACAGGCAAGCACAGAAACAGAACTAATTAAGGCTAGAAAGGTGCTTTGAAACCCCTGGATGACGGAGCTGAATCAAGAGCCAAGGCAGAGAGGACACCGTGGCTTGAACACAGTAATGCTGAAGTCCTGAGAGAGGCACTGGGATGAGAGGTGTAACGTTTTCCTGGCACCTGGTGGACGTAATGGTAGACCAACATTTGGAAACTTGTATGCACTTGTACTAATCACATTACTGTAAAGGAAGGACACAGCTGAGACCAAAAGTGCATTACAGCAGATGGCAATCGACATAATTTAGGGGTTTGAAGAGATTATTTCTGAAGGACTGTTATTCAGGCCTGCCCTATGAAGTTTAGGAAGAGAAGACTAACAAAGAAAACTCAAAAATACACAGAGATATCTGTGAGGATCTAGTAATACCAGAGATTGTGACAGAAAGGATAATAATGAACTCAGGAATAAGCTGGCTGAAGTATTAATTATAGTAAATGTAAATAGAAGAGATCATGAGGGAACTATCAGTTCAGAATGGATTTTTGTGGAAAATGTAATTTTATGATTAAAGCTCTGTTTTAAAGAAATACAGTATCCTCAAACCAGTAAGGTAAGAATGCTTTTCATGAACATGAGAATATTACATTTAATTACATCTCTGAGAAAGCCTGCATAAGGACACGGGAATTTTCCTAGACTGTTTTATCACATCTCTACAATTAAACAACGGCGCATTCAGGTCCCTGCTTTCTAAAAGTGAAGGCCAGTGTGAGTCAGATATAGCGTTTTAAAATACTTCTTTAGCTGATTTGGGGGCTGTTACACCAGAGGCAGCCAGAATTTGACACAGAAGTTTGAAGAAACAGGCTAGCAAACAAAGGATGCACGAAACAAATTTGGTGGCAGACAGAAATGAGGATCATAATCAATGGATTTCTGTTTCTTACTATCTCTTCCACATACTTAGGAAGGATGTAGCTGTCTTTACCACTGCCTTTTTTATGTTGGCAATTTTTGTAATTACTTTTTTCTTATTTGGGGGATGGAGAGTTTGGAACCTCAGCACCCACCACTACTCACCTTCACACACCTTCGGTCATACTAAACTGTGATTGTTAGTCCTGAAGCAGAAACTAAGTAGTCCAATATGAAAAAAATACTACTACAAAGGAGAAGAAATCCACTTGATTAGTCTACAGGGAATGATCCCTAAACATTTTGGTTTCTTTAAATACTGGAGATAGAAAGAGGGTAATGACATCTAGCCATTTGCAACCCTAGATGCACACTGTGATGCCAAAAAGTAACCGAGTATTTTGATTTGCATAAAACGCTCTTGCATCTGCCAATCTGCTGATTTCTATTCCTGCTTATTCCTGATTATTGTTAAAATTTTTAAAAAATGTTGATCACTAATGAGTTGGGACTAACTTAATATCCTTTCCTACTTGTAAATATTGGAAGCTGTAATTCTTACGCAACAGGCTGAAAATTTTATGTAGACATTACGGATTGTATTTCTCTCACCCGACTTCAGGAAACTAAAGTTTTGTTAGGCACTCGTGGGACAGAAGCCTTTTATAATTACTGAAGAAGACTGTGCCTCTCTATAGTGTGATTCATCAGACAAAAACTAGATTTATACTTTAGGAAGAGGTGATTTTTGTCCGAGAACTCTACAGGTACACAGATTCTAAAGCATGATTAACCCAGCTGAGAGTGTCTAGACTTCACAGACCTTATTATTACGTGAGATAAGGATTCTCAAAATGCTTAGAAACAAACACTCACACATGAGCAAACTTTATTCCAGTTGCCTTTAGATAGCAAAATCCTGAAGTTTAAACCAATTTAAACCAATACCAATTTTAGGAGCCTAATTCTAGCCACTTTTCCTGTTTATTATTACTACACTTCAGAGAATTCTAACAAAAGCATTATAGAGTAATTTTTTTACTGCTTTGATAGCTGTAACTCTGGTTTGCTACTCTGTGTGCAGTGAGCATCACTCTCTACAGCATTACTTACTTGATGCTGTGGGATGATGAAGGACTGACCTAGATGACAAAGACTATAAAAACATTAATTAAGTAAGAAACAGCAACTAGAAACTAATGATTATGGTAACTGAATATAATAATTATTTTAACCTTTAATAAAAAGCATTGTAAATTAATGATTAATTTTGAACTTTTAAAATTCTAACTCCAGGGATTTATTTAAAGAATGGGAATGAAGAGAGGGTTTTTACATTCTAAAGCCACAGAATGTAGAACTTACTGCTTCTTAAAATAATGATAGTTTACAAATAGATACATATGTATATGTAAAAATGCATATTATGTGTTACAATCAGACAAACAAGTGTGCATACAAAATGCATGTAGTTTATCAAATATATTCATGTCACTGATAAATTTTGCTTCTTCATTGCTTGACTTATTTTGCTGTTGATGACAATGTATACTACTATTGTTTCAAGTAGACATTATTTTGTATAAATGTATAAATGAAAATTTCTTTAGTCATTATTACTGATATTAGTGAATACCACTCTGCCATTTGCCACAATGAGAGCCTGGACTTTGTGTGTGTATACACATATATTTAAATAACAGTCTTACATCCACTGTAACCTTCATACAACTTTTCATTCTCCAATTATAGTTTAGATACATATATATTTTAATCTTAGAACATCCTGAACTGTTTCCTTTAACAAACAAAAAATACCATCTGTTGTGAGAATGCACATGAAAGTATACTCAGATTTTAATTATACATCTCATGGCAAAATACATTCAAGAATGGGTCTAGGGACGGACATGTAAAATATTCGAAAACCAGACTGCAATGATTTCTTCTGCATGACTTGGTTCCTGTAAATGAAAATGTGTAAGCTTGGGATTTGTAAAATCTACGACTATCATCACTTTTTTCAAGTTATAAGGAAAAATATTTGCAATACAGTAAAATTTCACATGGTAGCAAACCAGTAATTGAATTTAATTACATTTACACATCACTCAATGCTTGCACTCTGAAAAAAAACATTTTCAGGAACTGAGCGTTCTAAGTCAAACAAGTTCCTAAACAGGAATGACCTAAGGGCCAAGAAGATGAAAACATAATCATAGTAATATCAGGACAAATTTTAAAAGGCATATATGACAAATAAAATTAGAATAGTGATAAATAAAAATAGAACCTCTCAACTTCAATATATGAATGACATTTCCCTTACTAATTACAAACTGCTTTTTTATTATTGATTGTATTAAGTGTTGAGAATTAAGAAAGTAATCTGTTCGATCTTTCATTATGATCATAATTTAGTTAAAAGACCTTTCAGTTTCTCTTACCTTCTCTTCGCTTCATACAGAAAACTACTTTAAATTTCACAAGTAGTACACCTCCTAATATCTTAATTTAGAAGAGCTTTTCTTCAATGATACCAATAAATCTCCAGGATTTAATGTTCAGCTAGATTGTCTCATTTTTACTCCATGAAAGTTGTATTTTTATTCATTTAATGTATGTTTCCACACATTCATGTTCAACAAACCTGACATTTACAGTAACCAAAGTCAAGAAAACACAATATAATGTATACCACATAAAAACATAGAATATAAATTTATATATAGAAACTTCTCTTATAGATTTACATACGTTCTTGTCACATCTTGTTCAATCATTGCTCGAAGCTCTTTATCCTGGAAAAATTTATTCCAAAGACTCTGAAATAGGAAAAATAATTGTATTATTAGAAGAAACCAAGACTTCTACTAATACTTCAGGCTTATAAACTACATCAGCAAAGTACTGTACAAATATTAACTAATTAATCCTCAACATTCCTGGTAGATAGGTAAATCAATATTTTTTGGGCGATAAAGAATGTTGGTGACCAGCACAACATATCTGAGAAAGTCAAGTTTAGATCAGAAATAAAAACATTCAAATTCCTGAATCCTTGTTCTAGGCTCATAGCATTTGCTCACTGGATGGCTGCAGGTTTTTGAGTTACTTGTTTGGGGACCAGGAAGAATATTTAGAATGGCAGAATGAAGTCAACTTATCAGAACCAGCAGCTCAACTGAAAAAAATTCAGTTGTTCACTCAAGGAAAAAGGTCTCTATCACTGGAGTGTACCATATTTCTCCTATGAATGTATGGAGTTTAACTGGAAGCTGCTGCAATATCCATAATAAGAAATTGTTTGGAAGTAAGTGCATGATAATCACATGCCTATTATGAAAACGACATCATTCTAATCCACACTGAAGATCAAGACTGGCCATTCTATAAATTTCTGATAGGGAAAGCCAGCGTATTTAAAGCTCACTGTCAAAATAAAAAATACTAAATAAAAGAATTTGAAGTAGGTTTAGCTTCTTCTGTAGCTATGCTTATGACCATTTTCATCCTCTCTCTCGTTTCCGTGCCTTGTTTACAAATATGTTGTAAAAGCTAACCTGAAAGAACTCAGAAAGTGCTGTTAATTGTATGCTCCAGAAAAAGTATTGGAAACTGTATTCTTTATTTAAAGGGATGGTAACTTGATCAAAATACAGATGGAGCAAAATTCAAAGCAGTCTTCATGCAGGTTAGGTAAGTTTTCAGATAGCAGCAGCACCAGTGAATGAAATACAGTAGAGTCTGTACAATACTTCCACAATTTCTTGCCTCCCTGTAAACAATTCTTTGCCACAGTGGCTTACGCTCCACAGAGAGAAAAGAGAAAGTAAATTAATGCTATCTATGGGGAGGGAAGTAAAATAGCAAAGCCCCATGTTAATTAGTTGCTATATTTGTGTTAACTTGGGAAAAAAACTAAACTTCAAAAATATTTGTATCTTTGATAATGTCTTACATACAGTGAGTATCTTTTTAACTCACAACTCTTTTCATGCAGCTAGACCACATTTTGAAACTCCCCTGTCCCTGCTCCCACCCTGGCCCATCAGAACAGAAGAAGCAAACAGAAGCTGCATTGCAAAAAGGAAGGAAAAATCAGGACACTAAATGGGTGTAATATTAAGTCACAGCAGAGGCTCAAAGCACTTTGTTCTTAATTCCTGTGCCTGATTTGGCCTGTAGCTTTGTTTTATAGATTAATCCCCTGCCACATACACTGACACGTTAACCTTTGTCTTCTACATCCTAAAGACACCACAGGCAGAACACAGGTTGGGCCACTGTGTATAACCACAAACTACAGCAGAAACACACTTTAAATCCTTTACATTTGACACAACTTTCTGTCCAGCTGGATGCAAGAATAGTTTGATGACGTGAACACTCATAACAGCTGCAGAGCTCTCTCCTTCTAAATTAAATAAGGAGCACAGTACCACACTGTAAATGAAGTATGGGCTTCTGTTTGTGGACAAAACAGGAGTAATATCACCAAGATAGCTGAGACAGTCTTTTCAGGTGTAAATCTCTTAAATGCAGCCAAACAAATTATTTTCATGGCATTAAGTTATTTTTAAAAATTGATAAAAAAGAATTTTGATGGTAACAACAGTAACATAATTAATAGAAAAGATTAAAGATATGTGCTATAAAATACTTAAAAGCTTTCCAGGTATAACAAAGTGCAGTAATAAAACCTTCCAAGGCAGAACAGTCTTCCTGAGGAGGGTACTTCAGTGTTCTGTTAACAGCATTCACTTTATACTGACTGTTTAAACACTCCTTAAACTAGAGACGTATTATGTATAAAATGAAAACATACAGTGATAAAAAAGCATATCAGTTAAAGAAGGGATATGCTGTGAAACTAATTGTAGTCCAGCACTGATTTTTTGTTTACCACAGCCTTCCCAGAGTTAAGCTCTGAAAAATCAAGATATCAACCTGGAAATGAGCAGTTCTAGTTGTTCAGCAGAACCTGTGAAACAACTGTTAACACAAGTCAGTTCGGACATTTTCAACATAAGTCAGTTTGGACATTTAGAAGCGAGATTTTAGCACCTGCCATTTTGCCTACTTCAGCAAGAACTCACTTGTCTCAGTATGAAGATGAGAATTTTAGTAGCATGTGTTGGGTCAACTTACCCCCTCGTCCTGAGAGAGTGGATTGTTGATTATCAGATCTTGCTGTCCTGCTTTCCGAGGGTTTGTAATGTGCTAGGTAAAAACAGAAAAAAAAAAAATATCAAATCCTCTCCTGTTATACTATAAATATTAATATCTATGTCAAAGTATGACAACCTATTTTGTACCAACTTACAATTTCTTTGATCTTATTGTAAGACGTTCTTAAGTCTGAAGTGGTTTTAATCCATTGACTTCTATCTTGGGGTAGAACCTCCAGAAATAACTATTAGCAAAACAAAATAAATTTATTAACTTTCATCAGTTTTACATAGGTTTTCATATAAATCCTACCAGACAGCATAAACCACCCCAGAGAGAAAGAGAAAGCAAAGACCTATAAAATATTCCTGGTTTTAGTGTTTTCTACTCCATAAATAAGTAGCTACAAACAACAGCAGTTCTATAGTGCAAAATTAAGCATTAAAGTCAACTGAAACCACAAACTCAAGCTTTGTAAACTGTTATAGCTTCAGTAAAGTTGAAGGTGACTTCCAAGGCAGAAACAAAATGGAAGGAGGTTAAAAGAAATATACAAAACTTGAAGCTATTTATGTAACACTGATGACCTAATGCAATGTGCTTAAAATGAACCACAAATGCAGAGCAGGAACTAAGCACTGAGGGATATAAGAAATGAGTGTAAGAAATGAAACATGCTCTAGAATTCTGAAAGACAGCTAAGAGAGTCAGTTTTGCAGGAAGTCCTTGAGAATGCCTACATCTCAGTTTTTTCATGTCTCTTTAAAAAGGGTTAGAAAGAAACAGCCAGTGCAAAATAGTATTTAATTGCATTTGAAGCGAGGAAAAACCCCAGTATTTTCTTGCTTTTTCAATGTTTTTATTTGCACATTGTAAAGTGTTAAGAAACAGTAATACTGACAAACAGAAATACTGACAAACACAAAAAATTCCTACATTACTAAAAAAACCCTTTAAAATTTCAGAACTTAACAACAGAGCCCTAATCCATATCGGGAGACTCAAATAAAACCTGCCTTATTTCTAAAATAAAACTACTCCTTTATTTAATTAGCAGACAGTGAAGGACTTGATGGTTGTGTTAGTTCAGGGTTTTGAGTTATGGCCTCCTAATTTAGAGACTTAAAAAGAAGCAAACTGGTAAAAAATGCAGGTGGCATATATTCATCTGGCTTGCTGAATAAAATATTTTCATTAACTTTAAATTAGTTCAATGCTACATACATTTCAAATTTCAAACTTTCACTTTCTTTCATTCATATATAGGAGTATTCAAAATTTCTTTTTATAGGTTTCTGTGCCAAAATCAGGGTTGTGAAATTCCAAGTGAGGCAATTTAAATTGAGATTTAAATTTAAGTTTAAATTGTGTGTTAACCCACAGTAACTCTACTAGAAAAAATTTTCTCTTCTATCAGAATTAGTGTACAACAGAAGACTTGATGTCATTGCAACAAAATTTGTTTGGACTTTATCTAGCATCTCAGTATTATCTTTGCTTTCTTTCTCTCTTCCTTCCCCTGCTACTTTAAAAAATGCAGTAGGAGACTCCCAAGGAGCTGTTGTGCTTTTGGAAGACCTTGCTTCCCGCTCCATCCAGTCATTACAAGAGGGATTGGTCTTCATTTTCTCATTTCACTGGGAAAACCTGCTAGCAGAAGCATCTGACTGATTTTAAAGCAGTCCCAAATTCCACAAAACCATAATTTTTTTAGACAAACTGCCTTTCTATTTCCAGTGCATGACTTCCCTGCACAGATATTGAGAGGAGAGATGGCTGTGTGGCACTCGATTCTAAACATATCACCAGCACAAATATACTCTTTCCTAGGATTCTTTTGCTTTTACCTCCTATTCAGCTTTAAAGCAACTCGATGTGGTTAGCAAATGTCCTATGAATTATAAAAATGAGTAGGAAAACATTGGGATGAAGTCTCTTGGAAAATTCATGATTCTTTGCATCAATAATCTTCCAGCGCATCAGGTAATGTGTTGATATATTGCAACCACAAACTGTAAATAAATATTTTCTCTTCTTACCTTCCAGCAAACACTACGGAACCTGCTGCTTCTCAGCTGCCCATTAATCCCCTTCAGCCGTATAGTTGCCAAGTAATTGTTGTTTACAAATAGTTCTTCCCATTCTTTACTGCAAAAGCAAAAGGAATGAACATTTAAACAAAAAAAGCCTTAGCTGATATAAGGACTACACAATTTTGGATAAGCAGAGGAAAGGAACTTTAAAAAATGTATATATTTAGTTGTGTACCACTTCTAAACGCATGGCTGTTTTTTTGGACACATTTCTTCTTTGGATTTAATGAATATGTAGATCGCTATAATTATGCCAGCTACTGAAATTCATAATGTCTATGGAGGCTATTCCATTTCCTCTAAAATGTTGGTACTGCAGTTCAGTGAATAAACAAGAAAAATGAATATTAATATAAGCACATTCATGTTTCAGCTGTAGACAAAGAAGTACCTATTCCAAAAATATGCAACAGAAAAGTACACTGTTGACTGTATTAGCTCTTCACATGACGTATTTGCTTAAATGAACCTTCTTTTCTTCTTAATGTCAAGCTGGGCAGTTAAGCGTCATAGAAGATGACTTTCTTTAACATTTAGTGCTATTTACTATTGAAATCACTCCTACTTCTTTCTACATGATCAGTTTTAAAATTTTAACAGGTGCTAGCAAATTTAAAAAAACATCAAAATATTAAAAAGCCTCACTGTATAAACTGTTAAAGGCAAGCTTGAGTACCTTGCAGTACCTATGGCTGACTAGATAAACAACCTAAATATGCCTCCCAGGCATGCAGGCACCAGGGGCCTAACACCTGTGCCTCATTAATATACAAGTAAATCTGCTCTACTGGGAAACAATTGGAAATTAATTGTCCCAAACCATCTACTGAGTTTGAATAAAAGAATTAAACCTATATTTCCTGCAACTTCTACTGAAACGAATCTCAAGAACAGTGTAAGCCATCTGATAGTCTTAGCAGCCCAAGACTTGCTCACAGACTTTCTGTAACCACTCTAAAATCCAAAGGGCAATTTCAAGGTTAAGAGCTGGGTTATGTGCAAGGAGATGTGTTTCAGATTTATTTTCAATGCATGTCCTTAAGGTGAACACCTCCTCCTCCCCCTGTCACATGGGAGACTATTACTTTTCCCTGGGAGACCAAATGAAACCAGGAAGAGGGAAACTACTATTATGACTCCAGGCTAAGATCTCACCACATTTACTTCGCTAAGGAGGGTCACAGAGTGGGTTATACTAAATACCAGCAAACTCTGGTTTTGCAAATTGCCCTAAATATATGCAAGATTAAGTTCGATAGTTTTCAGCCTTTTAAGCTGAGTTGGGAGAGTGAGTTTTTAAAAACTAATTTATAAGATACAGTTGCTGAGAACTGTAGAGGAATGGACTTGGCAAGCCAGGAAATTATGGTCCTGTTCCTCTGTGACAGGAGCAAGCTCATGATCCGTGCTGAGACCAAAAGTGCTGTGTTTGTGAATGCACTACCTTTCAGCTAGGACCATATTGTTTAAAAAAAAAATTTGTTTACTTCTGGGTCTTGATTATTAATTACTTTGAAAAGTGAAGGTATTCCAGATAAGAGCAAAGATGACTACAGCAGTGTTAGATTGCAGGGTTTAGGGCTGCCTTTAGCTTGCTTCTCCCAACTGCCAGTACCCCCAAGTGATCAAAAGAGCAGCAAGTCATTCCAGTGGTGTGGGGCAGCTTCCTTCACTCCTCTCACATCCCCCACTCTCCAAGTCAGAAAGACTATCTGGTCATTTTTGTCTCCCTGTCTCCCACACATCCTCACCTTCTGCAGTAAGCTGCCTACGATTGTTTATCATGATTCTGTCTCCTTTAAATACAACGTATGGTATATAGCAGACACAGCTTGAGAAAAATCTGGGCCTTTCTTTCACAGTCATTTATACTTCAGTAACTACAGTATATTATGTCTATCTAAATAACCCTCCTGTTTCTATCACGTATAATATTCTTCATTTGCCATTGTAAATTTTGTAGCATCATTGGCCATTATGACTCCTGCCAAGCTGCCTCCCTAAGGTAGGTATGTTTTAAGAGTGACACATTTCCCTGTGCACACAACAGGTCAGACTCTGAAGCTATTCACATTGTTCTGCAAGTGGATGACATTCCCACAATGTCTTTGAAAATGCCAGTGTGTCAGCTGAGTTAGCAAAAGGTTTCAACCAGTGCAACTGTGAAGAGAAAGAACAGAGAGGAAAGAAACTCTTCAGGTTATTTTTCTCACCAGCTGCTGGAAGTGATTGCTACACAGTAAGAAAGTAATTTCAACACTTCTGAAACTGTATTAGTGCAGATATTATGCCTTTCTTTTTTTTAAAAAAATGTAATGCAATTCCAAACACGTTTTGAACCAAATTACTTTTAAAACCGCCAAAAGAAATTTGGCAAGATCATATCTCCTCTGCATTCCCTGTTGGCTGCTGGGATCACAAAAAAAACCCTTATAAGCAACTGAAAAAGAAATTACTTGGAAGCTGGAATCTGTTTCAGTTTTAGTAGAGCTGAATGATATTTAAAATCCTTTCTGAACAGCATTCACTAATTCATTTCTCAACTATTTTGAATGAAGACTAATAAATTAAGCTTTACAATTATAGAGACTGATTTAATAGTGGTAACACTGTATAGTATCAACAAGCAATCAATTCCAAAAAGATAACATTTAAAATTATACAGTCCTACTATGTAAAATAATATCTAAGAGCCTTGTTAACCCAAGATTGGAGAAAACCCATAGGTCAACATGAAATGAGCAATGAAGATTGGAAGTGAAGTCTACCACATTCCATTTACTTCACTGAAGTGAAGGACTTCAAGTGCTAATCGGAACCACCTAAACTGTGAATAAGCACATGCACTTACTTCTAATCAAACTAGAAAATTAAATGCATAATCCTGTGTTATACCACCTTTAGATGGTACAATTAAAGGCAGATGTCAATGTTAATGTTTTCCGGTTATTCTGTAAATATTTTTCACTTTAGATTCTTATTTGAGTATCCTGTCTAATGTACTATTGTGCATGTTGTAAAGTCTTCATAATAATAATAATAAATACATATAATATAAGACTTGAATGAGGAAGAAATTATTGGAGTAATATTTCTTTAAGAAACTTAATTTCACATGCGTTATCTCTGCAGTAACTGTCCAATGTAAAATATCTACTGGCATGAGTCAGGGACAGTTGCTTTACTTCAAAGCCGGAAAAGTGCTCAATATGTATGAAAGAAAAAGCAGGCAAATCAATGAAGAGATTCATTCTGGAAGATTTGTTCATAGTTCTCACTAGTTCTCATCTGTTCCTTTCCATCTTTTGAAACATACACTTATGTCATAACCACAAGAGTTTAAATCTCTCTGCCAAAGAATTTTATACTGGGGTCTGCTCTAATACACACTTTCTTTCTTATAAGAAATGAGATTGACCTCTGAGCAAATCATATATAGTCTGTTCTTCTTTCTTTTCAACAGGATATGATTTGTGGATGTGATTCTTGTTAAGGCAATTACAAGCATCAGATTTTCAGATATGGAAGCCTAAAGTTTGGAACAGAAATGTTCCTCTCAGTTGACTGTTAGTAGAGAGCACAACAAGCAGGACTTTACACCAGGAAGTCTAAGTAAAATTTTACATGCACTTAAATAACATTTTTGAAAAGGTATGTGAATCTCTAAGGTCTAACATCTTAGTAAAAGTCACTGGAATCCCACTAGTGCTCAGCTATAGAGGAATGAGCAACTATAAACTCTTTCAGAATGTACAACATCAATAACATAATGAGACACCCAGGAAATAACTCTGAAATTCAAATAGTTCCAAGAGCTTTATTGAGGCAACATTGAGCTGGTGCATGTTGGGGAGAGTTTCTTCCACTGAAAGGCAGAAGCAGAACACAGTAGCTATGCTGCTAAATTTTGATCTGTGGCATAATGGTAAAACCAATACATCAAGCATAGATATGCAGGAGAATGCAATGGTAGCCCATTAAAGCTCCTTGCGAAATAAATACTCTGTTCAGAAGAGGAAGAAATACAGTTGAGGGAGACTGGTATAGCACAGACAGCAATCACTGCTACTCAGCTTCTGCATTTACTGATTTAAAGGCTAAAGCTGGGGAAATGTATGAATGCAGATCCTGCCAAAGTCTAAAACTAGTCTAAGAAGTATTTTCGTAGTATCGTGTTCAGACAACACCAAAACTCTGTGGAAGACACTAAAACCCATAGAAATGAGAAATTGTGAAGAACCACATGGAACTACCATCTATGTCACTGAAGAAAGGTAAAAGATTCAGTTTGGGGACTGCAGGGGCTCAGACCTACCAGGTAAATATTGCTGTCCACAATTCACTTTCAGGTGAAACTGCAGTTAAAGAAACCAGTATCTACCAGGTCATCAGATAGTGTGTATCATTATTTTGACTCGTGCGTTTTTGAAATATTTCATGCGAAGTTTTGAAATCCCTTTTTTTTTTGTGTCCTTGCTGAAACAAGACCAATTTGATATTGACAACAACATTTAGATAACAAAGAATACTCCTCAGTCTATGGAAGAATACTGCTATACTACTGAAAGGTATGAACATTTGCATACATATTTAAGATTTCAATCTAAATCTCAAGCTTATTCCATCCTCTAGACCAATATTAAAGGATAAAATGGACAGCCTCAGAGAGATCCAAAGAAAACTCTTGAGCAGTGCTGCTAGTATTGGCAGAATTGTCTTAAAACAATGGCATGTGTGCTTCCAGAAAAGCCAATTTCACATTTTTATACTGGTTTTCATCTTCAGAATGTGCTTTTTAAAATGCTGAGACCCAACTCGGCTCCTCAGGGGCACTCAGTGAAGCAACAGGCTACTGAACAGGCCATCAGAAAGAAAACCAATTCTCAAATTATTGTGTCATATGCTTTGCAATATGAGATCGTTATCGATAGGAACATCAAGTATCTATATTTGAATATTTAAACAGAGGCAACAATTCCTTTCAAACCTACTGCATAAATCTAAGAAATATGCATAGTTTGTATTATTTATTATGTCATAAAATCAACAGTTGAGAAAAAAGTGAGGCAACTGCCAGGAATGTAATAAAGACAGAGTTAATTCTATAAAAAACAGGAAAAAAACCCCAATTGAAAGGTAGTATCAAGTAATAATGAGTAGTTTCTAAAAAACATTTCTGAAACACACAGATTTTTATTTGCTACCCTGAAAATCCACTTGACAGCTTTAATGTGAAGGCTTATCAGTCTGCTTGGAAAATATATGTATTTTCCTCTGTTTCTCAAAGTCCTGCCTGAGGATACGTGGCAGAGCTAACAGCCATGTAAGTGTGAATATGCATGGCTGTGTTGCTGGGAGGCTGCACATTCAAAGGGCAGATTTTTCTAAACAGTTCAGGTTTCATCTACTTTTGGCTGACATACAGTTAAAAAGGTTTGTGTGAAGAAAGGTAAAATCAATTTCTTAAGGCAAACATTCCAGCAAATAAAGTTATTAGTTAGCTATGCTCTTTGAGCTACCAGTGTGTGTATAGTACAGGCAACTGAAATAAGGCTGCACCGGCAGCAGGATACTCTGCCAGCACCCTTCCTAATAGCACTAGGTCTGACGCAGAACCCCAAGATATCTTTCTCCATATTCCAAATTGTCCACTTTGCCTTGGCAGTTCTCAGCCAAAGAGCCACGTCTGGCCTTTGGAGAGCGCATAATTTCCAACCCTTCAACAGTTTAGCTTTTATAGAAGAATTCTTGTTACAGCCATTTCAAAGTCTAACTTTTACCAGCACATTTTCCTCTACTCATTACTTTCTGCATACGTTTACAGAATGGTGAGACAAAATGTAGATATCATGTTCAATTATTTTTACTTTTGTATTGTAACTGAGTTTGCCAGTTGCAGGGTCAATGCTTTCTAGTTTAAATCCCCCAGTACCTTTGAAATCCTTTGCATATACATGTAGAACATTTACGTTCTACTTCTCCTGACTACATAGAGTTCCCTTCTGCTGTTTCACCCTTCTGCTAACTCATACCCACAGCTAAGCAGAGCTCTGTGAATTGTGTGTTTACATGCATGCAGCCTTGCTATAGAAACAGACATGCATTTGTTAAGAAAGAGAAAAGGTAAGAGCTTCCTGTAGGACACAACACAAGTTAAAAGCTACAGCTCTACAAATCATCCAACTAAAAACCAGGTATAATGGTGCCTCCTGATATTCAGATGGAACCTCGTGTGCTTCTGTTTGTGCTCATTAGCTCTGATCTTATTGCTGGGTGTCACTGTAAAGAGCCTGCCTCTGTGTCCCTTCTACTCTGCACTCAGATACTCACAGACTTCAAAAAGATGCCTCAAGCCTTCTCTTTTCCAGGATGAACAGTCCCACTTCTCTCAGTATTTCCTCACAGAAGAGCTGCTCCAGTTCCTTCATCATCTTAGCAGCCCTTTGCTGGCCGCTCTCCAGCACGCCCATGTCTTTCTTGTAATGGGGAACCAAGCACTGGACACAGCATTCCAGGTATGGACTACAGGGGAAGAATTACTGACTCTGATCTGCTGGCAGCACTGCTCCTAATGCATCCCAGGATACTACTAGCTTTCTTTGCTGCAAGGGAGCATTGGTGGCTCATGTTCAGTTTGATGCCTGCCAGGACCCCCAGGTCCTTTTTCCAGGCCCCAGCATATTATCTACTTTTCCACCTTCCCTGGGGTCAGGCTGCTGGGTGAGGCTAACTGGCCTAGTTCCCTGCATGCTCCTTCTGAGCCTTCTTGAAGAGAAGAGTGACATTTGCTTCCCTCCTGTCCTCAGTCACATCTCCCAATTGCCATGAAAGTTTGAAGATTACTGAGAGTGGAAAAGTAATAGAAATTCATAATGAAAAGCACTTTAAAAATTAGTAAGGGAAAATATGGCATCGGTTGATTATGGTGTCAGTGGTACATACGCCAATTTTCAAGTACAACGCAATAAATTAAGAGTGAACTAAAATTTTCACTTGTTTTCCATGGATTTTAGAAATTACCATTCTCTCTTCCATGGTCTCTTGTCACATACTAAGTCTTTCCTTCTTGCAACCAATCCATAAAAAAAGCATTCTACCAACAAAAGATGTTGGTAACTCAATCCTTCCTTTCTGATTCTCTGTCAAAAGCATCTCAAGCTTTAAGTAAATTTCTTAAATTTGCTTTTCCCTATTACATTGCTGAAAACCAGAAAGCAAGTCTGTATTACCATTTCTGTCTTTAGAAAGTAATATAATTTTCCCTGGAAAAGTTAAAAAAATCCACCATTTATATGTGTTGAAATGTTTGTACCTTAGAAAAAGTATACTGAATATAGGTTTTCAGTTCCTTAATACAATTTATACTTCTTTGTCTTATGATATCCTTTGCCAATTCCTTAGGACACCAGGCAAGGAATGTAGCAAGGATAAGCTATGGAAGGAAGAAGTAAATAACAGAAATTTGACAAGACAGAGATGGAAATTATATAAGTCTCCTTAAAAGGAAAGAAAAGGAAAGTAATTTTAAAAGAATTCAGAGAAAGTCAGAAATCTTCTAAGCTTTTAATAGGTATGACAGTGATCTTGTTGGATTTGGAGGGGAAAAAAAAAAACTGTTGGAGGAAACCTGTGATCAGTGCAACCACTTTCTCTTTCTGGAAAAAAGAGATTTGCAAGATGGAATTCCTAACAACATCCCAGACAAAATGAGACTACTGGCACAGACTACCACATCCAGAGAAAGATTCTTAGCACATTATGAACATAATCTTTCAGAAGAATCACTAAATTCAAGGAGAGAGTTTACACGCTCTCAGACAAAATTACCTCATACTGAAAAGGCCTCTTTGCACATAAATGGCATCAGCGGGAACAGTGTCTAGCAAATGGCTCAGGTTAAGACAAAATAAACATGGATGCCAGTTTTACTACTTCCTTGTAGAAACAGAGGAAGGATGCAAGTGCTGTGAATTCTCCTTGCAGAGTGGAGGGGCAGTGACAACTTTACTGCATTGCCTTCTGTACTCAATTTTTCTTATTTCAAAATTATCGAAAAACCCACAGAAACAAGCTTGTTCTTTACATCTCTTGATTATGCGTGGACATACAGTGAACAAAGTCAGGAAAAAAGATTATAATTGCACAGGAGTGGCTTAAAATTAAAACAATAAAGTAACATCATCTGTGTATGAACAAGACTAGATAGGCTTGTGTAGATGGAAAAGGGCTGCTTCCTAATAGACTAAGACCAAGTTTTCCATAGGGTGAAGGTACATAAGCTGCATACATCTTCACAGTATGTTTAACATGTAAGGACAGAGGCTATGTAGCCACTTCTGGCTCAACTGCCAAGAAAAGCCACAGGTCAAAGAGGAACCTAACTGGTTTCAGCACCACTTTTGGACGCGGGAAGAACCACGGAGGAATGCCTTGCACCCCTCGCCGTCTTTCTTCTTTACGCTCAGTGTCAGCCCCGCAGCTGGCTGGCACACAAGAAACGCCTCAGCCAGCAGGACCACATTGCCTTTTTGGAGCAAGGAAGGAAACATCTGGTAAGCAGAATCTGTAAGAACTCAGGGGGAGAAAATGGAATACGAAAGTCTTTCTTATACTAGATCTTCTGCCTGTTTGAAATATGAGCAGAAGAAGGAATACACCTTGTCTACACAACCCACAACTTTCAGCAATTATCATTTGTCATGGAGTTTAAGCCACAGAGGAAAGAACTTTATCTTGACACACAGGGTAAAAATTAAACTTATACGTATGTGCAGAGATGTATTAAGAAATTATCCAACACAGCAGTCATGGGTCTCTGAATCATAAAGTAAGTTAACAACACAAGTATGAAAAGTGAGCTTTTTTAGGCTATATGTTTATTAGAAGCAGTATTAATGTATGAATCCACCTTGAAAGAAAATAAGTGCCCTTGAGATGTTAGATTCTATCAGCCAAATTGAATGTCTGCATCAATGGCTCTCCCTAAAAGTCATAATTAGGTCATTAAAATATATTTAGAAAAATAGCCTGTAAAATAAAGTTAAAAAATACTCACCTTCATTTTATTTCATAGGTCACTGTTATACCATCTAATAAGATAATTAAAAACATGCAAGCAGCTGGTACTGAGGCTAAACAGATTAATGTAATAGTCTGTAGTCATATGTGCTGGCAAGGGGTTCACCTCTTTGGCGAGGAGAAGGTCAGCTGCCCTTGGGAAGGGAGGAGAAAGACAGTATTTCTACTTTCCAGTGGCACTGCATTGCAGATACTGAAACTAAAGACCCACATCTATTTTTCTTCTCCTTTTGGTGAAGTCCAGCCCATTTGGACATCCAGAAAAGGCTTTAACCATAGCAGTAAAATAACACAGTAGAGCAGAGCTCAAATATTTTCCTTAAGTTTCTTGCATTTTAAAGCTGAAAGTTACTATATGTCTAAATCCTTGCTCAAATGTTTCTAATAGTGAACTTCTAATTTTGATAACGTGGTTCTAGGGAATAATTTTCATAATGTCTTATTAGTAAAGCTTCTTCCCAAGTACACAAAGAATACTTCCATCAGAGCCTAAAGACCAACTAGAAAATTCTCTGTGACCTGACAGGACATATTCACAAACTCCAAGAATATTTAGAAATATATACCAGTCAATTGTGCTTTTCACTTACATTACTCACAAACTTTATGACCTAAAGGGAAATGCTCACTATCTGAACACATGCAGCATTAAATCTGTGCCGTGATCAACACAACAGTCACAAACTCTAAGGTGAAACCTTCATGTTAAAAATAAAACCGTATGAATAGTTACCGAGCATCATAAATATATCAAAGGATAACAATATGTCATCCTTTATTAACACACACACTTGGAGTCTTGTACTGGATAGTGTCAAATTGTCCTTTAAAACAGAAAATGTGGGAATTAAGCAACCTCTCCTGGGGTTTATGTTTTATTGTGGTAAAAACAATATGTTTTTAAGAGCACTTTAATAACAAAACTTATTACTATTCAAATATTTTTGGAGTTATCTCTTCTCCTAATTAAATTGTAAAGGCCTATTACTGATAAAATATAAAGCAACTTTTGTTTCAGCAAAAATTTTCAATAGAATTTTTCATGTATTAACCTTCTGCATGCATGACATCTACCATGATCCAAAGATGCCCTTACCTCTTTTAGGGCAAAAATTCACTAGCTGGTCCTTTAAAAATACGATAGACTGAAACACATTTTGTAAACAAGACTATCGTTAGTTTTACCAAATTAGTAACTTACTAAAACAAAAATCCTTGACAGTATCCTGAAGTAAGTCAAAATCTCTAATGAGTCCTTAAAGAAATAATAACCATTTAGCATCGTCACCTTTCAAGGTAGTTCAGGATTCACTTTTCATCTTTCACAAGGTATTAGATGCTCATTCTTACTTAACATGCCATCCAGAACTGTAACTATCAAAACAATATTCAACCCAAACACCAGATTTACAGCCAGTCTCATTATATGATAGGAGTTACTTGCCACTGTGCAACAAATGTACATTTCACACCTCAAACACTACTAAATACAAGTGATAGCTTGCCAACTATGAAAAGTCAGAGATTACTTTTATATATGTGTATACATACACACATATATTTATTTTTTTACTATTTTGCCTTTAATTATCAATAATACTATGGCAATGATATATGGGACCCCTATGAAAAGACTAATTAACTTCAGTTTTCTAATTTGGCCTGTAATCCTCTCTGACAGAATACAACTATTATTCAGTGGAACTTGTAGCTAATGTTGTATTTATTATATGCACTTTGGACTAAGGAATATAGAGATACAAAGACCAGCTTTAATCTCCATTTAATCTGTGGAGCATTAAAGAGTCACTAAGGTTTAGACTGATGTAGGTAAAAGGTACCATGCTCTGTCCTCCCACTTATTTGTAGCCGTCCATGCTAGCTACATTCCCTGCACTGGCACTGATACCATGGGAAGCTTTGGCAGGAGGATACTGTGAGTGAAGTCATCAGAAAGCTCTCCCTACAAAGAATGAACAGGTTGGGCTGGGTTAGCTCCTTGGACTAGCTCCCTGAGAGATCAGTGATACTGCCTGAGTGGAGCAGGGGTGAGAAAAAGGCTCAACCCCAGCTCAACAGCTCATGCTCTCGTGGAACCAGAGCCCAGCTAAAGCTGGCTGCTTCTTCTTCAAGTGTTACCACTTGGCAGGTACAACAGTTGGTGCTCTTGAGTTGAAGACTTTCAGGAATAAGTGTTCTGGCTTTAATGGCAGAGAGCTCTCAACTTTCTTTTGCTGATCTCGTTAAATTCTGTCTTGCCTATTTTTGAGAGACTGCTTTGTGGTCTCTGTATCTACATATACTTCTCACCTAAAAACATGAAGATTATCCTGGGTGGTATTTTTCAATTTAACTTAGGATGTTGCATGCAGAAAACATGAATATGACAAGAAACAGAGTCATGCAGAACCCTAAAATGGATCTTGTAATATATTTTATCAAAGTGAATATGCTAACTACCCTACGAGAGTTTTATATCATCACAAAGTAGGTTTCATTAGAATCGACTTACTAGGATACAGAAAACTGGAAGGATACCTAAAGCAACCCTCCCCAGTCCCACTGTGTCCCTGCAGGCACACCCTTTTTTCCAACCTTGCTCTTAGTCCAGAAGCTTCCTCTGGGTGTTTGAATCGCAGCAAACTCTTTGCTGTTCCCTCTAGGTCCTTACAAAAAGTCTTTCTTTTCAACATCCTCAAGACCAGGCTGTTTGCTCCTTGCTCTCCTCGGCAATCTCTCTGTCTCCAGCCTGCAACAGGTTCTCCAGCATTGTGTCCCTCCCTGCCACCCCACGCCCGAGGCTCCCCATGACCAGCAGAGCTCACTGCCTGCACCACGGTGCAACATTCCCCACCCAGCCAGCTCCAACCAGGACAAGGCGACCAGGCAGGTTCCTCCTGCCTGCCTGCAACTCTTTAAAGTACAGATTCCAGCAGAGTACAAACCAAAACCGAACAAAATCCCAACCACACACTGAATAATTCCAAAATAATCATGTGGTAAGCTTGTTTTGTTTTACCATACTTAAACATGAAAATGAGATGCAATCCTTCTGGTTAGCACAAATCATACTATTAATTTACTAGTTGCAAGGACAACGATTTTTTGTAGTAGAGGCAGTATTTTGCAGAGTGAAAGATGAAAGTATACACCTGCTGATCAGCTTTCTGTGCTTTCAAGCACAAGACACCCTCTGGTATGTACCCAAGCAAGATTCAAGCTCAATGACATTGCTGAAAAAAGTTTCTTTAACTGCTGTTTACTGCCAACAAAACTGAAATACTATTTTGCTGTCAAATTATCTCAAATGTGACTAATCCTGGCTTTGGTTTTTGACATGAAATAATGAGGAAACAGAGTTCCATAGATCGAGTTACTTTGGAGAAGATCATAAAGGTTGTCACTGGTGAGTTGAATATTTCAACATTTAGCTTAGCTGGTGTGAGTTTACTTTATTGCATACTGTGGAGGAAAAAAAGCCACAAAAAAAACCCTTAAAAATGTTTAACTTACAAATACCTTGTACGTTCATTAGTAAAGCATTTTGAACAGCTTTCTAAAAAAAAAGTAATCCAGAAAACAAATTTCGAGATAATTTCTTAATTAAATTCTTCCTGTTCTTTAGTTCACTGAGTTTCAGTTTAGATTGCACAATCCTCCTAAAGTATAGGACCTGTTCTTTTGCTTTAAATAGATTATGCTTCTTATTATAATCAACTTCCTAAAATTTAGAAAATAAATATAAAAAATTACCAACCTGTAAGAAATAAAAGTTCCATCTGAATCTGAGGCGTGGGGTGTGCTTCCATTTTCATTTGATCCTCCTAATACAAAAATAAGAGAAAACACCTTTGTTGTAAGACAAACTCTGAGAACAACACAATATCGATGATAATGGCAACTGATTTTACCATATATGGTAACTTTAGTTACAACAAAACTCACCTAAAACTTACATAGACAAATCTGAACTTTACCTCTTCAAATTCTTACAGCTTTCTTAACGAGCCTCCATGTTCAAACTGGAGTCTGAATGTTCTGAAAATGTGATACTTAATTTCACTTAAAAGTTTTGATTGAGGCCCTTCTCAGATTATTAAACACAATTTAATTAGTCTAAGGTTACAGAAGTACACCATATAAGCAGACAAGCTTGATTTTACCAACATTAAGTCAAAAAATGTAAAATTTCATCTGTTTTGTAAAAAATTCTGAGTTGACTTTTTGGTACCAGGTTTTTTTTTTTGTCATAGCATAAGTTCAAAACTTCTCTGAAAGTACCTATTAAGACGTCTGCCAGACATCTTATTTTACATCCTGTGGGCTGGTGATGCATAGAACAGTGATGTTACCAGAAATCAAGGAGTACAAGGAAAATTTCCTCTCTATAACTATTTCTGTTGAAAGATTGCTAAAAGCCAAGAGTCATGTATTTTTCAAAGCAAATTTATTCTTGTCCTGTGTGCCTCCTCAGTTAATTTACAGGTAGCACTGCACACCTCTGATCTCTGTTCTGCTGACTGAAATAAAATTCTTGCAGTCTTTTTCTAAATGATGCTTTGTATTCCCTGTGTTCTTTAACTCAGTCCTTCTTACACGTGGGAAAGCAGGGACAGGAGCTATAGACAGCATACTAAAAGTTTAGACAGTTGTTAATTTGGACAGTGGTTTTCTTCTCTATCAAACAAATCTTGCTTGATACAGTCAACAGTCACGCCGCTCCATCTTGCAGTTTCACAGCCATCCTTAACCAACATGCTGACACATTTACTCTCCATTTTTTACTTACAAAAAGAAGTTTGCAGTTTACACTAAAAATTCTTGCTAGTGCAATACCGTAGTTCACACAATGTCATGCTGTTTGTAGTCCTCTTTTCTTCAGAAACGACCAGTCCTACCTGAACACTCTATTTGTGCTTGCACTAGGTATTACCTTCTAATAATTTTACTTAACAAAAGTCTATCAGCTCTTGTTCTGTGGCAAGACAATAAACGAAAATATTGGATAAGACTGGTTCAACACCAAGCTTCACTAAAAATAATTCATTAAAATCTGCATTTCTCTATCTATCCTAAAATTACTATACTTCACTAATCCCCATCCTTTTTATTTTACAGCATCTCCTGTGGCACTACATCAGATGGTTTACTGAGGTCCAGATAGATTTCATGTATTTTCTGAACGTATATTTTGAAAAGCAAGCCGGTTAGCTGGCCACAATCTCCCATTTAACAAAAAAAGACTTCAATAAAAGTTACTCCATTTGCTTTACTTTTGTCTCTTACTTCTTTATTAAAAACTTTTCTAAAGCCCTGCACAGATAATGGCCAGCCCACGCAGGTGCTTTGCCATCACTTTTCTTTCCCCTGTTAATCTAAGTACAGGTACTATATTTCCACTCATCATCCATGAACTAAAATACTAAAAAATTGTTCCATGCAGCAGCATTTGTCAGTATTCTTGAAAGACATCTACTCTGCAAGTCAGATGCTTTAATCTTTATTAGCTCTGCTAATTTACAGATCTACCCAACACTCCCATCTATTTTGTTGATCTATTTTCAGGCTGTTGCCTGAAATTCTATTTTTACTGAAAATTACATATTTGCCTTTTCAGACCATACCTGGATTATATTTAGTATCATTTGTCCATTCACACTGCACAATGGTTCTAGTTTTCTTCCCTAGAAAGATTCTTTACGTAGTCGAGTCATATTTTCTTGTTTATTTAAATTCTCATCTTATGATCTAATTCAACTTAATTTTTGCTGATTGTTGCTATAACCTTATACTTTCCGATATCCAGGATGTGGCCTTCTTTGCAGATCAAGCTGTCTTTCTGCTTCTTTGAGGATCTTTGCTTATTGCAGACATTCCTTAAAAGATCACTTCAGCATAGAACTTCCAAGTGCTTCCTATCTGATTTGGAATGCAGGGTTTTTTACTAACTTTTGCACCTTTGTCTAAAATAAAACCTCTACTACAGCTTAGTCTAAAATCACTCAGTCCAGTTGATTTCACTAATTAGCTCTCTCAATTTATTTTGAAAATGGAAATCCTACTTAATCAATCTGCTTTTTGTTTACTAAATTTAACTAAATTAACAACACCAGATATTTCATCCAGGAGCCGACCCTCCTGTTATTAATAACCATCTGTTCACTTTTTTTTCTCATATCTTGTAAAATAGTCTCCCATATTGGGACAATTTTCAGTAATACGCTTTTTCATATATTACCCATCTCCACATCTGATCCTGAGCATTCAGAGAAAGGACCGAACTATGTTCAGTCTCTGTTAAAGCCATATGGCCAGGTGCAGTGATACTGGGCAACTGCTGCAGGGACACAGCACATCAGAATGGGTCCTGAATGCACTGCTGCACTTTATTTGTACTTCAACAACTTCTAAGCGTTCACCTACCAGACTAGTCAGATTGAAAAAGAAAACTCATTCACAATGCTAAGCTGATATACTGAAAAAATACGTCTTTTCAAGAATAGCAGCATAATCTTCCTCCTTTCTGAAGAATGAACTTTAAGACTATCTCAAAAAATGAATGGACTTTATAATCTTTCAGCAAAACCATTTGTCCTGTTCGAAGAGTGAACAGGACTTTGCAAATAAAACAAGGATAATAGTTGCTCTTTCACCAGGATCCCTACAGTTGCTGGGATCCTGTGTCTGCTACATCCACTGAGCTGTTCTTCACGAACTACTCTAAGTATAGCTTGCTTTATTCTGAAGACAATAATTTCCTTTATTTAAATGATCACCAGAATACTTTAGCATTTTTAATTGGATACCCATTGTTAATAAATCTCATAACCATACAAGTTACTGTTTGGACACTTTTTTGTGAGCTGCTTTTGCTGCTTCATCATATTATTAGCAGCAGCTACCAAAATTGGATAGGGCTAGGTGTATTCAGCTCTCAAACCCAGGATTTAGTGGAACAGACCCTTCTGTGATTGCTCCCTTGCTCTATCCCCTTTAAGATGGCTTTGTCTGTTATGACACCTTGAAAGATGATTAAGGTGTCTTTCACTGAATGTGATAAAAATCATAAAGCAAAGTATTCATTTTCTTAACAGAAGACTCCCTAAATTTTACCTACTTTTATCCAAAAGGCTTTTTAGCAAATCCTATTAAGTTTCCACAGTTAGTGATATAGAGGACAAATGAGACTGCTGCTTCACTAACTAATGACATTAAGCTGTGGGAATCCATGCCCTGGATCACCTCTCCTCAGGAAAGTTCCAGTTACTCCTCCTGAAAGATATGGTGAACTCTCAGTAGAACAGATATATTACTTCTATCTTCTTCACTGATAATGACCCAAATTTATGGTAAAATTGGGATGTATACCGAACAGTTATGAATATAAGATTCATGATGCTAGTAACAAAAACTGTGATCCCCTTTAAAAAATTGATTCCGTATTATCCTAACCTTTAGTTTCTTTCTGAAACTCAGTTATGGGAAGAAGGGTTTTGCTTAAGAAACAGAGGATACTCTAACCCTACCATGCACCTTGTGAAAAGCTTTCCTAACTTCAAATGCACAAGCTAGGGGAAAAAAGGTAAAATAAATCCTGTCACACTTTCAGAGAAAAGAAGAGGGAAATGAGCAATACTGTAACAAGCATCTGTATCAAAGTAAGTATGGCTTTCAGCACTAGAGCAGTTACTGGTTTTAATACAATAATAAAATAAGGCTGTATCCTTCCAAAGGGACTGAAAATTACCTGGATTGCTGCTTCTTTAACTGTAGCAACTCCCTCCCCTGGGAATGAAAACTTTCTCCCAAAATTGCCCCATTTCAGCAAAGTCTGTTCTTGTGTACAGAGACCAAGGGCTAAGGGCAGCTGGGACTTGGGTAGCTGAGACCTGACAGAACAGGACACAGCTGGAGGCTGTTTCAAGAGAAGTTGTGTAACTCAAAATTGACACTTTCACAAACTAATCAAAAAAGAACATTTCAAATGCTGGCTTCTTTAGACTTCTGAGATGCATGGAGAAGCATTTGCAAACTGTACACTTGCTAGGGTACTACATTCACCCAGAACACATGGGCTTGTCACTTGCAGTAACTGTTTTCCTGTCAAGAACATATTTGAGATTATAGGCATAGAATAAAATCGGACAACCCAGAATAACAAAGATGCTAAATACACTTCCTGAAGATAATCTGAAAACTATGTGTAGAAATTGTAACAAGGAGAAGCCCAATTGAAACTTGCACACTATTTTTTTGTATTTTTATTTTTTAGCAGCCTATTACACTGATAGAATCACAGAACTATTTAGGTTGAAAAAGACTTGTAGGATTATCAAGCCCTAACACTAACCCAGCACTGCCAAGTCCAGCATTAAACCATGTCCCCAGGTGCCACATCTTTAAAAAAAAAACAGATGTCTTTTAAATACCTCCAGGGATGGTGACTCAACTGATAGAGTATTTTCTCACAGAAGAGCTTTTTCAAGGTGCAGTGCACAGTTTCCACTTCAGGTAACAAGAAGAAACTGGACAGCATTTCAAAGCCCAAATTCACAAGTGGGGAGACACTCTGGGTACGCTCCAGGCACAATGAACACTGAGCTTAAGCATGTACTCAGCAAAAGTAAAAAAGCGTGAGAAGAATGATGTAGGGATCAGACATTTCTCCCTCGTCTCTTTCGTTACGACTTGAAAACAGTTATTTCCCGTGAGACGTAAAAATTCAGCACTGGACTTCTTATGAAGAAGGGGTGGGATACTGTTATAACCAGCTGCCAGTCAACAAAGACAAGAAGCTTGAGTGACATGGCCTTGCTTGATGGCTGCACTCCTAACTTAAAAAATAATCAAACTCTATTTCTTTTTTCTTTTGAAAATATACTTTGATACTGAGGAATTCTCTTTAAATATATACATTTCTGCATGCATGTATACACGCACATATGCATGTCTGTATGTGGGCACACGTGTACTTATATAGTGCAAACCAATCTTGTGTCAGCTATGAAAGGGTTTTATGGCTGGCAGTTTAGGAATTTGTGATACGAGTGGTCCTACTTAAGTAACCAAACTCTGCATTTCCCTGCTTAAAAGTGTCATAATGGACACAGATCCTTCTGCTGACCTGTTTGCACTCTGCTTAATATTCTTCTTTGTATTCTAATAAAAGGATAAAATGTTGTTAAAACACAAAATTTATTTAACAGTTGTGAAAATTTAAGTTGATATAAACACTCGATCATTAATGCAGTGTTTTATGATTAGAGACAAGTCAAATTTTAACACAAATCTATGCTTGCAGTCTCAGGTTGTCAATTCTTATAACATGACTTCAAAATTCCATGCTATATTAATTTTCAGCATATTTAAATCTTAATAATTTAATGATTTATCCAATTTTAATTTATACTTTCAAAACCACTTTGAACAATCTGAGGTGCCACTGGAGATCACAACAGTGGTCCTGGTTAAGTCAAATAATAATTATAGCGCTTTCACTTTAAAGATGAGATTATTTTTAATTATTGAGTGAAGTACTTGAGGTACCATACTTATATAATTACGCTACTCATTAAATGGTTATTGAAAGCTGAAATGTAATTTTAATGACAGCTACCTATTTTTCTTTGCACACTTTATAGATGACAGATCAGTCAGGAATTCTAGTTTGCTCAAAAAAATCCTTGCAGCTGCACTGGCTCTTTCAGGTGTAAAACAATTAAGCTGTTCTTTTTTTAAAACTTTAAACATTTTTTTTTCTCAAATGATATTGATATAATATACAGAAACTAGTAAAAACAGAACAATAAAGTGTGAATATTTTTTCTTCTTCACAATAGTATCAAAATGCTGGTCCTAAACTATATACATTCCAAACAATATCCCCCCCAAAATAGTGACAATACAAATATGGAAGAAAAATTTCAGTCAAAATGTATTCCTCATATAATACAAACAACAAAAAAAAATTGCTTAACAGATTGCAGACCTTTATTGTGAGTATAAAAGGGTAATCAACATACAATAAGCATTTTACTGTGCATTAAAACTATATATAATACTACGAGATTCCTTTGCTTTTTCTAACACCAAGATTCACAACTCTTCAAACATAAAATTCCTTTGTACTATTTACTCCACAGATAGATACTCATCAGACTGATCTGGATAAAATTTAATCTAACACATAGGCATCTCTCACACCTGACACAACAGGGCTGTGGTCTCAGAAATGAGCACCTAAACACTTACGCTCTGTATCTTAAGCCTTTATATGCAATGTTTGAAATTCAGGGTATTTCTCCGTTGTTTCAAAGACCGGTATCTTGTCCAAATTAAGCTTTCCTTTTTCACAATGAAAACCAAACAGAGGAGTAAATTTGTTTCATTAACAATATTAAAGCAAAGATTTCTGAGTTCGCTGCATGGGGAAAAGGCAATAAAGTTTTGAAGAGGGAAAAACTGCTTTGTTCCTTCAATCCCCTAGTTGAAATTAATTATAGCAAATGTTTATGAAAACATCTGTTCCATACAGTTATAAATTCTTAATTTTAGCATGGGCGATTCCAAGCTCCTCTATTATTTTGAAAGAGAGCAGTCTGACAACTGAAAAGTTTACAAAACAGCAGACAATTTGTATTTCTAAAGCACCAAATATGCAGTTTAGAAAGTCTTTAGGATCTCTGCAGCAAAGGAAAAATAAAATAAAATACAAAAAACCTAAGACGACCGAAGCTTTCTGATTTGGCTCCGCTGATAGACCAAAATGGCAGTGGGAGGAGGAAAAAAAAAAAAAAAAGAAAAGAAAAGGAGAACTAAACCCGAAAACATACGGCAAGTTGAGATTTTACTCCATAAAGTAGATCTTTAGGAAGTGAAACGTCGCGGAGCTGCGGCTTTCCGCGCGAGGGATGCGGGCGGGGAGCCGGGCGCTGCCTGGCGGTGCCAAGAGAGGGCGCTGCAGAGTTTGGGAAGCGGCGGCCGCCGCTGCCGGCGGCTCCGGGCGGGCTCGGCCGGCCCCGCTGCGGGCTCGGCCCGCCGGACCCCGCGCAGCCACAGCCGCGCAGCCACAGCCGCGCAGCCAACTCGCACCGAGCCGGCTTTTAACGTGATTAGATGGAGCGCGCTCGCAGCACCGTACAGCAACTGAAAATAATGCCTTCAGCTAAAGAATTAAGTGCACTGCACTTCTGATATTTATTAAATAATTATCAGGCTGGAAAGCCGGAGAACGTTTCACTCTGAGCAAGTTCGGTTTTCTGAGATAAATATGATGCAACTTTTGGGTGAGCAACCTTTTACGTACAAACCCGGCTCTCTATCCCTCACTTCAAGTTCATTTAGCATTAGAAGCACACTTTGAATGCATGCAGCACAGATTTCCGATAGCATTTTAGTTTTATAATCTCTGCCCTAAAATATTATATTTTGCCACGAATGAAATAAAAACCTATACACTATGATAATTACTGATATATGAAGATAATGAATTGTGAGATGAACTAATGAACTTGCCATTTCAAGTACAAAAGTCTTAGAGAGGCTGAAATATTTTGTTTAATCTACAGTATTGACATGAAAAAATATATTAAGCAGTAACAGTGTTTTTTCCCCTTTAAGCTTATTTGAATTATTAAAGGAACGCAATTGTAAAGCACAATATAGTACCCGCAGAGATGCCAATCTTGCGACAGTGAAAGCTGGTCGCATTTGGAAGTAGGTAAGGAACACTGGCACCAAGGTGCAAAATCAAAGCCTGTTTTAGCCCTGCTGAAAGCTGTTTCAGCAGTATGATAGGCAGACACATCGGTTTGCACTTAGAAACAAAACTTCTGGAATAATATCTCGTACTGCATGTTGCTCAAACCCAGTCAATTCTGGTGTCTTTTGGATTGGTGACTTATGACAATGACTTCCATGATCTTTGCTTATAAAATCACAATTGCTTATGTGCATATACATATATGAGTAAACTCAGCGTATTCTCCAGGCAACATCTCTGTTTGAAACAATTTTTTCTATGCACTTCTGTTTAAATCAAGACACATGAAAGTAAGAGGGTTTCCATATTAAGTGAAACTGCTTCTGAGTGTTCACAAATCTAAACACCAACCCTGTCATTAGGTTAGTCTGTAAATTAACATGCCACCATTCCCCATGTAAAATGTACGTGTGAAAAAGTGTGGATGGGAAAAGATATACAAGGGTCTAGATGCCTGATTCTGAAATTAAAATGTAGCATCAGTGTTTAAGAAATGTAGTCCCATGCAGCTCAATTTAAAATAAATTCAACAGTAAGTACATTCAAGGGACTTATTTATAATATTTCTTTTCCTGTTGAAGCCTCTACATTTACCAAAATAGACTGAGCTATACACTGTACTCTGAACTAAAACTAATATAATACACAGAGTAAGAAATTTTACTCGAAGGGCACTGAACTAATTAATATGAATGCTTCAGAAGAATTCCCAGGTGACTGAAAGTTACCAAAATCTCAAATACTTTACATCCAGATATGTTTTAATATAATCTCTCTAGGCATGATGGGAAAGAAAAAAGTTTAACTGTGATGCAAATAGTGATTTAAACACTTCAGAAAATGTAGGTACATGGAAAAATAGTTTGACTTCCCATTTAGTGGGAACCACATAATACTAGCTTATATAAGCAAATGTGACTCTACTGAAGTCGATACACATTTAGTCCAGTAATGCCTGAACTGAATTTGCTACCAGCAGCAATAAGACTGGTAGAACAAAAAAATCCACAGGGTAAGGTAAAAGGTGATTCTTCTAAGTGTTTTTCAGTTATTTCTCCCAGTGCACCTGTCTTTAGTCCATAGTATATTATGTCCACTTCTGTTCATACGCTCAGTACTAGAGCCTGTATCTGCTACATAGCCTGGCTGATCATTTATCATGTATAACTTAAACAAATTCCTAGGTCATCTCACCAAGTGTGACTCAAAAGAGTCCAGGATAAGATACAGACATTTTGGTGTAGTCTGATTGAAGTGGAAACTGTATACCTACTAAATAGTATCATCTCTAACTTCAGTAAATTCTTTAAGAGCACACACAATTTTCAAAATCACAAATTAGCAAAATTAGTAAAACAGAGGACAGAGTAATGCAGTTTAACTAGGGACAAGCAGCATAACTAAACTTTGCACAGAAAGGAAAAAAAAATCTTAGAAGCTGCCTGGCATCATTGCTAGGAATTTACACCCTGATGATATACAAATGCTGAGTGACTTATACTTGCATCCAGAAGAATTTAGCTAATTTTAACTTATAAACAGCCTAAAAGGCCTTTGAGCTATAAATTGCAATAAACTAAAGATGGCAAAAGGCAATAAACATGAGTTAATGACTCAGCATCCTCCTGAGATAGCACTGGTCATGCAGCTTTGCTTAATCTTAGACATGCACAATCACTATAAAAAGGTGGTCTCCAGAGACCATTTATACTAAGAAAAACATACCATCTCTTTACATGTTTGAAGGCTACTATCGTCCTTTAACTTACTTCAATTACATCCTATTTTTAACCACATTTCTATCTTATAGATTGTTGCAATCCTTCTGTTTGGGATAATAAATCATATGGATGTATAGTCTGATTTTCATATTCAAAAGCAGTAATGTATATTGCATTGAGCTTAGGAAAAAAACCCCAAACCTGAACCAAAAAAGATGATCAGGAGTTTTCTAGCATTCTGTTGTTTTTCCAAGATTAAATGATCGTAGAAGACAAACAAGAAAGGATTAAGTGCTCTTTTATTGAAATAGAACTGCCCTTTCAACAAGGACCTAGCTGATATGCAACTATAACAGGTTTATCAGGAGAAAAGCCAACCCAGCCAGGGAGCCACATGGCAGTGATATGCAGCCTCACCTCCTAAAGGTGGGGAGGTGGTCTCACGATAACCAGGACCAGGAGTTAAAAAGAGCTTTGCTTCGTTGCTGTTTCTTATCAAAGGATGGTACTGCAGCAGGCTGATGACTTACAGCATTGCTGATGGATGTGAAAGGCTTCTGAAAGCAAACTGTGCCCTCCTGGACCTTCTTTCTGGAGTGCAAATGTGTTTAGGAACACCGTGAAAATCGTACCACTTTCCCTCACCCAGCACATGCATGCAAACAGGGACAGCCTGAAATCAAAGCATCCATGTAGCTACCGTGGTGACGTGTGTAGTTAGCTACTTGCTTGTCTGGAATGGGAAAACAGACAACATTTATGCCTAGGAGGCAACCAGAAAGAATAAAAGACTTTCAGAATAATAAATGAATAGAAGAATTAATGGAAACACAGAAAGTTGGGCACATGTGAAACTAAGGGCAGAGGAGCTACTTGGCATCCAGTGGAAGGGCTGGCACTACCCCCGAGAGGCAGCAGCAGAAATGCGGGGTTTGGCTCTGAGGAAGAGGAAACAGACCAGAAGCTTCAAGTAAGCAAGTTGTCATTGATATGCAAGACTGGGCAACGCCTGGGCTTTCCTTAAATGCTACCGTTTTAAAAGCACACAGTGAGAGGTGAAGAAAGTACTGTGTGAAGGAATGTGGGAAGCAGCCAGTCTCCAAAATGTCCAGGGCCAGGGAGAGGCTCTTCGGCACTCACAGCATCCCTGTCACCCCCGCTCAGCTCTGCCAACTCCTTCCAGCTGCAGCCTCCTCCTTCCCTACCACAACTCCTCTTAGCACAGCTGGAAGCAGCAAGATCTGTAGGTCCGAAAGGCTACTTTGGGTTTATATTAACATAAATTGCAGAATAAGCTATTAAATTAGTTAGAAATAGGATCCTGTTCACACCTATTCAGTAAACATGTTTTAAATAATATAACTAAGTAACACATTTAAAGTTATGTGTGTAAAACTTAAGACCTGTTCCAATAGCAGCAGATTCTAGAGGTAGCACAATTCAGAAACACACTGTTAAAAGTAGAAAAAAAATAATCATGTTACCTTCACCTTACGGCAGCACTAGTACTTGGCAACCTGGCAAGGCATCTGAGAAAAAAACCCAAAACCTGAAGAGAACCAACAACTGTCACACAGACTCAAATACTCAACGCTTAAAGGGTGTTACTGCTGCTGATGGAACAGCCCTTATCCTAATCAAATTAACTATACAGAAGGAACATGCATCAGGAAGGGACAACTGAGCTTACAGCTGCCTAGCTTGGCTTTACAAGATGAAGCCAGAAAGCCCTGGACTAACACTGAGGCTGTCTAGTTAAGGCTGTTAATTCTTGGAACACATTGTGCGTTCAGCAGACCCATAACTGAGAGAACATGAAATGGAGCAGTACCCTACATTTTCTACAAATTTCTCCAAAGAAAAAAACATGTCACCAAACAATATAAAAGAAGTACTGAGCTAGAGCTTTTAAACTGCCAAATCATAATACGCCAAAGCTTTAATGAAAACACTAGATTTTAATCAAAATTCTTGTAAATCAACCTTTAGTCAATTTGGAGAGTACCAACTGTGCACTTTGCTGGTGCAAAAGCAGATGCATGTTGTGAATGACACATCTAGAAAAATTTGAAGAGCAAAGGTATATATGCATTAGCAGTAAACTCTAGATGTCTAAGAGATGAAAGTCCACAGCTACATCGGAATATAAAAATATATCAAATTGACAGCAAGAATGACAAAACACTTCTATTTACTACAGTGCAAGGTGGTTTGTCAAACAATGATCACTTTGTTGTAGATATTGAGGAAAAAACTCCCCACAAAACATTTTTGCAAAAATGTATGTAATCCATCATGGGACAGATTTCTGTTCTCCATCCTTGCCCTCCTGTGCAGAAGATGAGTAGTGTCAATCCCTAGTGGCACTTCAGAATGGAACTAAGGATGCAAGTACAAAGCCCTTGAAGACGTAAGAAATATGAGACTTCTAAAATGCAAATGAGACAAGTATGACTAGATTTTTCTTGTGCCTAATGATTATACTGAAGTTTTCCAAAAGTTTGATGATTTAATTTACACAATAATAGGAAAAATTATTTAGTAGTAGTCAATTCTTCTCAACAGTTACCTCAGTTTTCTAGGACAAAAAAAAAGGTCAAAATCTTTTATCCAAAAAGAAAACAGTCAGTGTGCAAGACAAAAATGTCACCCAGCATCGGAGAGATTCAGCTTTTTCATTTTGTATTTTTTGACCAAGTATGACCTAAGGAAAATGTGAAAGGCATTTCACATATGTAATTCATATTAACAACCATCTGGAGAGCAACAGAGGAGTTCTGAGGGTCTACAAATTCCAAAATATTTCCCCTTTTCCTTCAGTTTCCCCTCAATTCAGGATGTGGCCGTGATTTGCTTTATGACAAGCATGGTACCTCTCTGTCAAGCTGGAGAGGAGAAAAAGCTCTGAACCAGAGACTTTGGCTCTTCCATACCAGAGCTCTGCTTTCTCAGCAGGCTTCACACTGTTCTCCCCAACACTGCATGCAGACGGCACAGAGCTCAAGTGACTTGAAAGGAACAGGTCTGCACCAGGTCACTCAGTGTATCCACAGTGAGGTATTAGAGACCCTGAAGGAGGTGCTGAATTTTCATGCATCCTACGGGAGTGAGATTCCATACAATAGCTCTCTTACTCAAGTACAGGCATTATTTGAAAAAGCACTCTCTGCTGTGACTGCAGGTTGTAAGACAGAGCAAGAAAGAATATCTACGTCTGAACAAGGCTTCCGTTTCCTCCCACTGGAATGACAGTGAATAAAGATGACGAAAATTACAGCATGTGAATACTGGTGTAATTACTGAATGGTTCCCCACATAATTATGCAAAACAAATCTATCCATAAGTTAACGTAGCCATTTTCTTTTTGAAACAGAATTTTCATGCCATCCATCAGTCACCCAAAACCACAAACCTTAGATGACTTAAGTACACAGAATTTACTCATTTGGTCTGTAATATAAGCAACGCATGTGAGTAGAAATAAAGGTTTAATGAAACAAAATAACATTCTCCACTAGGGAAAACATATTTTGCCCAAAGAAAAAACTAATGTAAATAAGTGGAGGCTTGACTATTTGATAAATATAGCCCCAAAGGTTATATGTTTACTGAAAGAATATAAATATTGTAGGTGATGTAGATTTTTTTTATTTGACTAGAAACATTAATTGCTTTCTAAATACAATAATATTCTTTCAACCTGTGAGGTCTCATTTCTTTTACTGCAAGAAGTAACCAATTACCTAACAAAAATGTTTACATTAATCACAATCACTCTATATTTTAGTTTTTATACCACCAATTTTATTTTTGCTTAGAAGTGAACTCCCTCAGGCATTCTTTTGTGCCAACTGTTAATTTCTATCAGTGATAAAGTTCCCTTAAGCTTCTTTTAACATCTACTGGACATGACCTCATAAAATTTAATGCCACTCATTAACCCCAAGCACTTAACTTTACACAGTAATGTCAGGCATCTGACTTTTCAGTGCATGAGAAATCCAAGTGGGAACTGTTTGAGAGATACAAATTACAAATCACTTGAGTAGTAGGAAGAGCTGCAGTGAACAATATTAAAGGGTAAATCAAGACTTGAGCAAAAGTAGAGTTCTTGTGATGCCTTCTATCCAAAATTATAAAACATTTATACTAACAAGGGGGGGCTGCAACGTGATTGTTTTGGCTTGTGAGGGGACTGAAATTCAGAGCTGAGGCTGAATGCCAGGTTTTTAACACTGTCTGAAACAAATATGATGTGCAGTCATGTTTTCTTGGCTGTCCAGTGGCCTTCAGGGATTTGGGAGCAGCACAGGTGTTAGGACCACCTTAGATTTTGCAAAGGCCACACACCAGTGAGACTGGGGTAAGTCAGAAGAAGCAGTTCCTTCAAAGTGCTCCTCCCTTTTTTCCTGCAACAGCATTGCCTAGGTTTAGCTTTAGAGTGTGGTTGTTCTTCCGATTTTGGTTATGTACCAAGAAAGCTCTCGGAGGGACAGCACTGTTTTTATTTTCCCCGAGATGCACAGATGGGTGATGTCTGCTTAACTCATTTAACCATATTTCCCAGTGGCTTCACACATGTTGGAGAAAATGTGGAAAATTCTAGAGGTGAATGAAAAAAAATACTTAACAACAATTTTCTGGCTTCTCTTGAACCATTCAAGGACATTTCTTGTGGGGAGTTGAAACTGAGTGACAGCCTGTCATGGCCCTGAGTGTAAAAAAAAGGCACATTGTTATGAAAAAAAAAAACAAGTGGTTTATTTTCTGTTTCTGTTGGCTCAAGAGATATCTAGGCATCCACTGTGAAAAAGGACAGTGCTATGCAGCTAGAAACATGGCCCATCAGAGTTCCTGATAGCAATCTGCTTATTCAGCCCTGTTATGAAAAATCCTCTCCCCTAGTCTGTAGACAGGGTTTGCTTTTTCTTGGTGTCACAGGCTGTTACATTCTGGGTTAAGCAGTTGATGCTGTTGGAGCAGGGATCAACTTAACATTTCTATACAAGTTATACAAGGTAGCTATAAATTGCTTCATGAGAAGCCACGTGAGATTTGATGTGATGTCTCTAAGTGCTACAAGTTTATTTATTTTTCAGCAGCAAAAAGAGCCGGCTCTCAGAACTAAGCGGTAGCTCCTGAATTTACTGATCTTAACTGGAAAATATATTCTCTGCTACCCCATAAATCTAAACAGAAGGAAGCTGTTTTGCTGAAGCTTTATCTCCACAGAAAGGTATCTCTAAGCGAAAGGTAGGTATGACAGAATTGAGGTTTTCACTTGTGAACAACTGTGATCTCTGACACGAGCCCCAGTTCCAATTTCTCTGAATGACTATTTTAGCTTTAAGCCACCCAGAACCAAAATCTGCAGTCAATACACACTCTGCTCTATTGAAAATGTTTTTGCATCTTGCCTGCCACTGGTCTAAGATCACTTTAGCATAATTACAGCTTGATGCAACATCAGTAAGTGTGCATCAGTTGGAAAAGTTTTTATTGCCTAATAGCAGGGAATGGTAATAAAGCAGATGTACACCAGGCCACATGACAATGGCAACCAATTGGTCTGTATTTGGCAAAGCAAAGTATTAATGTTTTATAAACACAATGTATGTTATACTTTTCTAACAATAGGGATGTAAATCTCTGCACAGCATAAACACTTGTGCTGATCAACACAGAGATACTGCTGTGATAGGTACTTTGAAGTTGTAGATAAGAGCTCAAGCTGTAAGATGCCAAAAAACCTGGAAGTTTATAAAGAATCACTGCCAGACTCTTAAATGTAGTAGCACTTGTGGGACTTTCTGTAATATAAATAGTAATTACCTTCAATGCAGAATGTATTTGCAAAAATAAATATACTGGTGCATATACCAAAACTCACAACTCAGTTCTCTATTTGAGAACCAAACTTTAAAATCTGTAAATTGTGAGTAAAACAACCCCCAAAATAATCTTTTGCCTAACACCCTCTACCATGTAGTGCCCAAAATACACGTATACATGTGCATGCACATACACAACCACTCCAATATCCATACACAAACACGACAGTCTTAGTGTGAGGGCATCTACCCTGTAGACAATTCAATCAATCTCTCAAGTGACACTCACACGTGCCTGCACACACAAAAGCAGATGTGGCATTAAGATTTACAAAGTTATTGAAACTTTTAACAAGTAAAACGCATCTTTACTTAGCTACACCAGAATGAGGAATAAAGGGGTTTACATATGTTCCAATTCTAAACCTATCAATCAAACCCATGTTATTCCTTTGGGAGCTTATTTACATGCATATTTATCAGCCTCACATGCTAATTCCCTGCTGTTTTATGCCTGCGAGGCATGTTTATGAGTCATAATTGTTGATCTCATTTGATGTATTTCACTGAAGTAAGACATTATTCAGTTATGTGGCCTAATGTCAATGAATTACGATGACCTGATCTTCGAAATGCAACTTGCTCTTTAATTTTTATTAGAGCATTACTTATTCAGAAGAAGAAATACAGTAAAATGGAAGATTACATGTTTTTATAGCCATTTTACTTTAACATCTGATTTTTGAAACACTCCTCCCTACCTCTAGGCAAAGTTTTAAAAGTGTAATTCGTAAATACCAAATGAAAAGAATTTTTGCCTGAAATTAGTACACATTTCTCAGAGTGGGACCTTTTATAGATGTTTTTATTTTGTTTTAACCAGCCACAAGACAGGCCTTTGGAGCACGGGCATATGGTTGCAAAAGAAAAACAACCAGACTCAATTCAAAGCCCTCAATTTGTTCTTTGCCTAAACTGAAACCAGATAGAGACTTCAGAGCCATCGATAAATGACTACTAAAGTAAGTTAAAAGTCCCCAAACTGACTCATCATCTTTAATGCAAAGTGGTGTCAGTTTATAAATAGAAAATCACTTGATGGTCAAAATGAAGATCTAAAGAGGGAATAATTACGATGTGTACAAACTTCATTGCAGTAGCCTGGGTTGTGCCATTAATGGCTATTTCTAGGTGGCAAGCCAGAATAGCAGGTGATAGCAGGTTGCCGAGCATGGTACTTCTACAATTCTGCTCCTTTCACAAAGAGCCGTGCTGATCTTCTGACACTTCAAGTAATCTTCAAAGGTTTAAATTACCTTATGTAAATCTAATTAATAACATTTCTCAATAATCGTGCCCTGTTTTCCTAACCTGATTACAGAATGAAGGAGTCACAAAGTAACTGTTCATTTTTATTCTCTTGCAGCAAAGACTTGGTACTATTATAGTAAGCATCCATGCTCTAGGATCCAGTGTAAATTGCTCCTTATCCCAGGCTAATAGAAAATTACCACTGTACATATAATTTACTAGATGATTTTCAGATATCCCCACTTCCTATCTTAATATTCAGCATTGTTTTAATGCAATTATTATCAGTTAAGTATGTTCAAAAGTTTCCAAGTTGCTGCTCTGAGCTACAGCTTCAGCAAGGAACAGAGTAATATGCAGGAAAATAAAACTATCTTTAGCTAAGTAATGCAAATTCAAAATGCAAGCTCATTTTTCCATAAGAATCTCAAACTGAATATGACAGATATGAGTAAGTGTCTTTGAAATCACAGAAAACCTGCAAGTATCTTCCTAAATTTGTAGTATCTAGAGGACTTGAAGTATCATAAATATAACATTAATTCCAAGACAAAAAATCCTCAGGATATTTTTCATGTCCAGATTTAAATCAGTGGTTTTCATTTATATAGTTGCTTTTACAAAAACAGAATATATTTTTCCTGTAAAAATTAAATATGAGAAAGTGTGAAGGACCATTTAATACAGACTTTATATGCTCCTTTTTAAAAGTGAAAAGGAGCATTTAATCATTTGTTTACATGGTGTTTTTCCAAATCAGAAGTTTGCTTCTGACAGGCATATATTACAAACCAGTTTCTCAAAAAACCCTAAAAATCTTCACTTGAACAAGTAGTTGTTCTAACTGCACAGTTACAAGGGTATAACTTTAGTTCATGCAAATGCCACAACTAAAACTGTTTTATGTTCATCATAAAAAAAAATTTATCAAATACATTAAATTTAATTCTGCAGAAAAATGTCAATTCCATAACTTCTCAAACAGAATTTTTCACTAGTTATTGTCACAAGAACCCCAAAACAGAGGTAGAGTTTTTCACAGTGCAAGCTCTAATTTACAGCCCTTATTTCCTTCAAATTCAAATAGGCAGAAGACACAAGCTCATCTGCCTGGGGTACTTTTATTTTAATTTTCTTTTTTTTTTTTTTAGAATAGCAACCATTGATGCTACACTTTTTCTGGTAATAAAATCCTCATCTTAGTGAGCCAATAATGTTGTGGTGACGTAGCTGTGATAATTCAGAATGGAGCTTTCTACACTTTTGAAAAGAAGTATTTTTTTTCATACTTCAATAAACAATGAACCAATATTGGGTCACAGAAGTTTGGAGGTGGCCCTGTGGCTCCATATGCTTCTCTCCTCCATTAAGATAACATCTGTTCTGGCCACCAGTCAGCAAATCAAATTTGATGAGAATTCATCTGTGTGCAAAATAGAAATGCCCAATAATGGACAGATTTATGTTTCATTGCTCCACCCTTTAAATATTTCAAATTGTAAGAAAAAAACCCAGCAATGGTATCTTCCAAAATTACAACTAACATGTAAAAAATGTACCCCTTTATAATGAAACTCAAAACATTATCAGATCATTGCAAACATATTTTCACATGTATTACATGATCTATCCCTTCAATTGCACTTAGTACTGAAACACTATACAGTTCATTTTTCCTAAGGTTAAACCATTTGATTCCATTACAAATCCAATTTCTCAGAAGAAAAGAATTATCACCACCATAAAAGCTTTATATGGATGAAGTTTGTGCCTCTTAACTTCTAGGAAGATCAAGAATAATAATTTGTAATGGGATATCAAAATTTTAGTGGAGAAATTTATCATACAGGTTACTTGCTACTATTTTGGTTACATGGTCCCAGTTGCACTAAACTGGATGGGATTTGTTAAAAAATCTGAGCATAGTCTTCCTATCCCAGAGTTCACATATTATTGTTTATCACTTTAGTAACCAACCAAAAGATTTAACTGCCAGCTGTTTGTACAGAAATAAGGTATTTAGAATTTATCGCTAAAGGTGCAAAAGACCTCCAAGATCATCGAGCCCAACCTTTGACTGAACACCACCACATCAAGTAAACCATGGCACTGTAATGTTTTGAAAAACTCTCGGGAGAAGTATTTTCCCTCTTCTTAAGACAGGACCTGGCAATGCTAAGATACAAAACTGTGAAATAAATAAGCATAAATAAATCAACTCTGACAATTAGTTCATTAAGGTGGAGTAGTATTCCTTAGATTAGCCAAATCACGTTTTAATAGTAACACCGATATATATCTGTACTGAGACACCACAAAGGTTCAGGAATAGTTTAACATATTCAAAACATTTTAATTTTATTTAATTACTCAAAATACTGAAAAGGTGACAATGATCTATGTCTTTTGAAATACTTTTCACTTCCATTACCAAAAAAATACTTTTAGTTGAAATTTCTAACATGATATTATGCTTATTTAAGTTTGTATATAAAACATGAAGAAGTTGTGTGTGCATGTTCTGTACCAAAGTCATACTTCTTTAGTTCTTTAGCTACCTGCCTCACAAAAACTGCCTGAAAGAAAGAAAGAGCTGAAGGATGGCATCATCACCGATGCAGTGTCCTGCACCTTGAATGCTGTGGGTCAAGTTCTTGGCCCTGCTACAGACCTCTTGTATGAATGAGCCATATCATTTCACCAGCTTCAAATCCCTTTTTGCATGAGAATATATAACCTGGCTATTCCTCCTATGGCAGCTACGAGAATTAATTTCATTGCTTCTTTTATATATGACAGCTTCTAAAAGGATGAGGCAAGCACACAGATGCAAAACAAACATCCCAAGTCCCACTTCCCTTTTCAAGCAGATCAAGCCAAGGGGCACAAATTGCATCATAAGCTTGTGTGGTTGTTACAAAGGGTGAAAATAAGTCTCATTTGCCATATCCTTTTGTGTCATTTGTGCTGTGGTTGAAATGTTATAGGCACATGATTACTGATGTAGTGAACTAAACGTCACATGATGAAGAAACTGAACAAAGATACTTATGAATACCTAAAACATATTCTAGACCTGACAGAAGTGTTCAATCTTGTCACAGGGTGTGTCTATGTACATCCATATAAATCTGAAGCTTAAAATAGTCAGAAACAAAACCCACTGATAGTTCACTTAAACAAAATAAGATTTAAACATAAGCTGGCACACACGCCTCTGAAACGTGATGGTCCTTATCTAGTACTGCTTAGATTTGAGCTAGTTTGCTATTTTGTTTACTGTGAAAAAATATAGACAAAAGCAGAAAGGCTACCCACATTTTTCTCTCTCCCCCCCATTTTAGTGCTCATGTTTAGAGAGAAAGGTGTTCTCTTATCCTCTATATTTAGCCTTTTTAAAATGATTGTGTATCTTATGAGCAAAATGAAGATGGGGACTGACTTTGAGAGTCAGTTATATGCATTCTACCTTTGCACGGCCAAATCTTGACACCAAATGCTTGAAATCGGAATACTCCCAAAACAGGAACCCCAACTAACCACAACCCAGTACCCTGGGCTAAATGACTGCTTTCCTTAGACAATAAGGGCACTCAGGCTTGTTACCTTTGCAGTCAATTGGAACTTAGCCATTAATTTTAATAGGGTCAGGATCAGGTCCCTGACTTTGTCGACATCAAAGAAACATCTTTCACAGTCATTTTGTTATAAATAATTAAAGCTGATTAGTAATAATAAGGTACCTTAACCAAAAAGGTAAACAGTGGAGACATTTATTATCAAAGTAAGAAAAGAAAATTAAAATAACCTCCAACACTTTTGTATGTGCAATTCATCAGGAAACATTGTAAAAGAACAAAAACAAATGTTGGCTCATTCCAGAGGTTCTTTGTCATCATTAATGTATTCAGGTTTTCACAGCTGAATTGCTGTACTTTGAAAAGATTTTCATGAAAGGAAACTCAAATTCAACGTTTAAACAAAGCTGTCAGGTTACCAAGATTCGTATTTGCTTGTATGTCCAGAAAATGTTTTATCCTTTTTAAGAAACCCTTTAGGTTAGAAGTATTATTATTCCTTTGCTTTCAATTTGTAAACAACAAAAAATAAGCTTTTGTTAAACAGCACATATTTATTTATTTATTTATTTATTTACTTTCTATTGCGAAGCTGAAACCAGCAGTTAGAAATATCTGTTCCAAAGCGGAGGTGAAACTACCTGGTACAGATATTTTACTTCATTACTAGTTCTGTTCCTCAAATTGATACAAATGGCCTCCTTCTGTTTCTGTCTGTCTGCTTGCCTGATCATTGGAGCTAATTGTCAGAGCTGGGGAGATCTCCTATACCTAAACAGAAGATATGCAGTTTGTAACCTGCTTAATTTGCCTTATGTCCTGGATGGCCCTCAGTATGTTGTTCATTAAAGTATCAGCTGTTTCGGCTGTCGCAGTGGCAACCTAAGCATAGGCCTATTTTTCTTTGTTAAAAGGCCAGATTGTCAATAAATAATACACATCTTACCAGATAATTTCTTACCACTTAAATATCACAGTACTTTATTTCTCTCCCCTTTCACAGGTCTTAGTTTTGCATGTCCAAAGACAATGAGGACAGCGAGTACCCTGGGTATGATGGAGGCTGAAGAATAAGGCTTATTAGTCAATCAAAAGCCTAAAATTGAAGCTTTGCAGAATCACTTTAGTGAACGTAGGTTGAAACCTTCTCTTTTTAAAATAAGGAATTCCAGGTCTTTATAAATGTCCACATATATGAAAGACAGGATAGATCCCAGCTGTAGTGACATATTTCCGTTATATAGAACAATCAATTTCTAATTCAATCAAATTTGTGACAGTTAAGCTCTTTAAAAATGTTTTAACATACATTTAATCTCAGATACAGAGATCTGTAACATCAGTTAGCTGCACACAATTCATACACTGCTTTGTAAATTACAATCTTCTGTACGTCAGGACAGAAGTGAACCCAGACATTTAATTATTATCCTGTACCAATCATGCTGGCCTCAGCTAGAATTCTGATTTACTAGTCTTTTATTATACATACACAAGCACAATCAAACGTGTACAGTTCAATTTTTTTAAATTAAGAGAATCTGCCTTTTCCATATGTAGAAGTTATAGCCATTTAACATAATTTGATCATTGCCTGGGAACACTTAATATGTGAGGTGTTTATGGCTAGTAACCTTCATATTATATTTTTCTGTAAAGTCTGAGTAAAATATTCAAAAGAATGATTCTATTCTCATTGCTAGCTTATGTATAACTTTTTATAATGAACTAGTTTTAAACCACTTTTAATTACATTTACAGAGGTTGTATTAAAAAAGATTATTCTCTTTTATTTGGCTGTTCAGTAGATTCCTATAGTTAAAATGGAAATTTCTTCTTGGTATTTTAAAGTTCTCTAAGCATGTAATATTTATGAAAAACAATTAAAATTTCTTTTTCGTTTAACTTGCATTCTTTCTTTTATACTGCAAGTATTATTATGCTACATGTATACTAGAAAGCGAGATGAGAGCCAACTAGTTGATCTTTAACTTGGATTTGGGAAAAGCTAGGAAAAGAAAAAGAAATTCTCAAATCAGCCGCTCCCAAAGTAGGGTCACAAGGAGTTGTCAGAAGAATGACATGGGGCCAACAAGTGATTTATGCCAGTATTCAGGCATAGAAAGAAAGACCTGGAAACTCCCAGCTCAGGTGATTGAACTGAGGTAGTGTGCCAGTGTCATTAGTGAGAATGGTCTTGTTTTCATATAATGATTTAGAGTGAAACTTCCAAAATGAATATTTTTCATTTCACTTAGATAAGAGAAGTCGTGGGTGCCCAGAGAAGTTTTGGATGCCCCATCCCTGGAAGTGTTCAAGGCTGGGCTGGAGGGCATCCTGAGCAACCTGATTTAGTGGGAGGTTCCCTGCCCATGGTGGGTGGGTTGGAACTGGATGATCTTTAATGTCTCTTCCAACCCAAACCATTCTGTGAACAGACATCGCTGTCCAAAAGGTCTTCCCTAGTATCTGCCATATCAACCACTGAAGGCCATTTCCCTACATGATGTTTGTGCCAGTTACCCATGTCACAGAATAACCTCCAAACTGGAATTAATGTAATGTGCAATTCATGCAAAGTCACAAAAAATGGCCCCATATCTACCAATTATAGAGAGGAAAATCCAACTCTGGAAGCTGGTATTTCACAAGCCCGTGGCAGCTACTCACATTTGCTCCCACAGCTGAAGTAATTAAAATTACTCCTGCAGTTCCTAAATACAAATTTGCAGTAAGGCACTGAAACCAAAGGGCCCACAAGCAGCAATTCTAAGAGCATGTCAACACCTGTACAAATACAGTTTTTAAAGTAAAAATTGTACTGTGAGATAGCTATTTTCAACTAACTATATTAAATATATGCATTTTTAAACATGCATAGCTTTTCTGTTAGGTGATCTCTTAGTAAAAATATCTAATACAGAAAAGAGGGAAATGATGAGTTGTAGGGAAGCAGCTAGTGACAGCCTGAGTTAGCTCAAAATATACTGTGTTGCTCCAATAGCCTTTGTCACTACACTCCTGTTGCAGCTCAATTAAAAGCAAGCTAAACAGCAGTTATTATTAATAAATGAATATTAAAATGCTTGTTATGTTAGCATATGGCGTTTGAAGACATAAAAACCATTCTTGCTTTTATTCATCCAGTATGAAGTGAAACAGACTGAGGACAGCCCCTTCTCCTTTGGCATACCTGTGCCTTCAATGAAGAAGCCAAGCCCTGGAGGAGAAGCACAGAGGTTTTGAACAGGACTATGAGCAAGAACTGTGCTGGTGGGGCACATGGAAGATTTCTAGCTGAAGGGTAAAACTTGCCAGTGAAGGACACGGCTTTATTTTTAGGGCCTGGTGTAAACCACAGCATGGAACCCCAAAGACATTAAGAAACAATCACAGCCCTCAGCTCTTCTGTTCCAGTATCATGCAAAGAGGTTCTCTGTTCCAATCTTGTCTTTTTAATGAAAACATACAGTAGCATGCATATTTAAAAGGACTCTTAAAAACACAATGCTATGCTTCATGTACATGTCGCTCCCTGGAGAGAAGATGAAAGAATACACATTATATGACACACATGACGTCATACAATACGCTATCAAAAGATATTTGATTAGAAAATAGTAAGTCTTCAACAACTCACTGTACTTGCATTCTCAACTGCTTTGACCTAGGAAAGTACTTCTCACACAGAGAGGTGTAGACCTCTGTGGTTCTTTCCTTTAAATGAAATGATCTCTAAAAGTGGAGGTAAATAAACACTGTACAGGGCAAACCACATTAGCACTGAAAATCTGAGTGAAGAAGGTTGTAAGGGGAAAAAAAACCCAACTTACAACACTGAGTAGCTAAGGACCAATCAGAAGATAATATAATTTTCTGACAGCAAAAATTCACTTAACCCTGTAAGGAATGTCAAAGGCCAAAACAGTCCATGTGAATTACACTTAAGATTTGGGGAAATTATTTGATAACACATGGGTCCTGCTTTGTTCAGAAAAGATGGCATTTACTTTATTACTTCATTCCCCTCTGTTTTCTACTTGTTTGCTGTATGACACTAATATAAACCAGGTATCTCAAACTTCATCTAAGGTATCTCCATGGAAAAACTTTCTAGTGATCAGGGCTATGAGGTTAACACCAGAATAGCGTAATTGTCCAAAGACAAGCAATGGAAACACACAGTATATGGTCAAAATAGAAATATGAGTGTTCCCTTACCATCTCTCATATTTTTTCACGGCAGGCTTGAGAATCAGGAGGGATGCAACGGTAAGTATGAGGTGGGGAACTTATCTGTCTCAATTGGATTAATTTCAGTCACACACTCCAGTAGTTATTTGTCCTTCCAGCAACATCAGCCTTCTCTGTCCTCACCACCAGCTATAGCTTTCACACATGAAATATATCCTGCCAAACTCCAAATCCAAAACACTCTGACCCATTAAAGGTTTTCCCTTTTCTTCCATTAAGAACAAAGAATACATTACATTTTTCTGTGTGAAGTATGCTATTAAATAATAGCTTGTACACTAATTAAAGCAAATGTAATTGTGAGAACACACTGACATTGTTAAAGTAAATTACCCAATTTGTTAATAGTTTCATTTCAAATGACCTTAATTGTATTAATTGTGATATTGAGCAAACTAAATTGAAGAGTATTAAATGCATTGTTCCAGTCTGTCCTTAGAGGATCAACTTTCTCATTATATCAATGAAATGGGAATACTACCTACTATGCTCTTCAAAACTTGTGTCAGAATGTGGTGGATGCTGTAACTTGGAGTAAAAATTTACAGCAGAAACAGTTAACCTAGTTATCCCATCTCAATGTAAGAGAAACCTCAAGCATTTGGAAGTCAGAAAAACAGTTTTTCAGATGCAATATGCAGCGATAAGGTACAACAATAACATTTCTGAAATTTCATTCAGGTCTTAAAAAGTCTCTGCTGGAGACAGAGCTAAGATTCACCAACTTCTCTAAGAAAGATCCCTGTTTCAGAGGTGATCACTCAAAAATATTGTTAGAATAAAGTGAATAATAGCATGATTATTCTTAGAAGAGAAAATGCAGCAAGATGTCATCAAACTACTATAGTCAAAAGAGAACATAATAATGCACACATACATAGATGCATGTAAACTAAAATAAAACCAGATCCCCAAGAAACAATCAAAAATTAATATTTGTTAAAAGAACTAATATCTTCCATTTGAAGTATTAGATTGCAAAAGTGAGAATCCCTGCCATAAATTTTTTATCTACTATTTAAAAAAGCATATATGAGTGCATATATACCATGTACATTTCTTGTATCTTGAAAGAAAAATCAGACATAAGGAAAATAACATAGGCCAAATTAATCAACAGAAAAGGACAAAAATACTATCTTAATGGATTTTTTAAAATGCTTTAAAGACATAGAAAAAAGATCTTTACAGTTAAAGGTTTATTCTGAATTTTTTAAACTTGCAAACAAGCACATTCTCATGGTTCATCATAACTCAAGATTCAAAGTTTATCAGTTACATAAAATTTTGAGAGCTACCAACGCCCAGACCTTTCTCCAAATGACACTTACCTCATCTGTAATGATCTACTTTCATTTGTTCAGCTAGGTAACTGTCTCATGCCTAGCATCTGCAACATTAATCCTTGCAGCTGTTCCTACTGAACCATGTCTTACTCTTCTCAGGCCACTTCTCCAAAATCTCAAGAATACTTTGAATTTTACATCTACTCTCCATTGTGTCAACAGTCCTGTCCCAAATAAACCATGTTTTCTCTCTATTCCTTCACTGAAATTTTCATAAAAGCACTGAGAACTAATAGATTCAATCAACATATTTCTGGAATCCCATCCAATATACCCTTTCAAGCTGACAGCATATGAACAAAAAGTGGCCGATGCATGCAGTTTTCCAAACAGCTATACTTAAGAGCAATCCATGTATTTTTGAGATTTCTTTCATTTTATGAAAACTGTGAGAGAATTTCATAACTCCAGCTGGACATGACATCTCCTGGTTCTCCATCAAGTTTTGTATCAGTTGCACATACTAAAAATACAATACTTCATCTAGATTAACAAATCTGACTAGCTCAGTAATTAAATATTTATTTTCAGCACCCTTATTACTGCTGTGGTTTTTTTCAATCACCTCATCTCAGTGAAGGCTTTTATCACTTTGCCTCCACGGTAAGCATTCAGCAAGGCTTCAAAAACAATTCATTTATCCTGATATTCTACTATACTGCACAGAACATCTCTGATGGACCACCTCTCCACCATATTTCTGTGATTCATGATACAAAAAAATTAAGATAACAGTTTTTCACCAAGTTGATTCTGTATCACCCCTGAAACTTGAGGCTGCATTGAAAAACCTTGTCTTGAAATAATTTTGTGAAGACAATGATGGACAGACTGCATGGACAGGAACAACTGTATACTTTGATGCCTAAAGAGCTAACACCAACCAAGCATACACTTTATTTAAAATGAAATATTAAAACTTCAAAGACCTATTCTGGATATATAAAGTTTCAAATTAAAATGCACTATGTGTTTCACAGCAAAAAAGCCTATGAAGATGAAATGGATGCTTTATATAAAATATTTACATAGATAGAACATAAAAAATGTACCATAGTTGGTAACCTTTATGACTTGAGGAACCATGTATTTACATATCTTTATCCTCGCATGTGCGTATGTGTGTGTTGTGTATATATTTTTAACAGTTGACAGCTGTTTTAGAGCATACAGAGATGCCAAGCTGAATGAGGGTCTTGATTACTTCAAGATTAGCTATCTAAAGTTTCTATTCATTTTAAGTGTTGTTAGTGCGAAGAGTCATTAGTCACTTCCTTGTCTCATAGAACATCAGCATACATTTACATTGTTAATGAACATTTGGGGTAAATGAATTAATGGCACTTTTAAACATCAATTCAATCCTAATAACTTTGTATGTCATAGAAATGTTAAGGTTGGGATAAAAATGAGAAACCTTTTCAGTCAAGGTAACTAATCGCTTCTGGGAACAATAAAGGGTAAAATTAACTTACAGAGGTTTTTTAACAGGGTGAAAATGTTGTTTTTTCTTGAAACAGAGTTGAGAGAATTACCAATTTTTTTTTTAAAGAAAATAGAAATCAAAAGAAAATGTTTATCTTTTTCTTGACTGGGGTAGACTAGAAGCAAGCTGTTTTTCCTCTTGAAAATGGTTATTATTTTAGGTTATTGAAAAAGATTATTTTCAAGTTTCTAAAAATATGTACAAAAATGCATTTAGTGTACCAGGCTAAAATGGCTTCATATTGTTAAGATGTCAAATATAATAGAAAAGAAACACTGACCTAGAAAAGCTATTCCATTTAATCATCAGGTTTTAAAATACTTTCCTCTAGATATACATTCTCATTTTCAAACATTAAAGAAGCTTTATAAACCAATGAAGAAATAGTGAAAAAATTAACTCAAAGGGACAACGAAGTTTTACCAATATATTTTGAAGCAAAACACCAGCTTCTTCGAAACTGAAGTAATAAACATGACTGAGCAAAACTTGACATAGCTTTTTAATAAACACTAGTAAACAGATGATTTATAGACAGATACACCCACAGAGAATAGTTGATCTGGGTGAGGGACTTAGAAAATGTGACAAAGTTGTTTCAACTCTGTAATTTAAAATAAATTTTTTATTTTGCCCTCCTGGTACATGTGTTCAATGACTGGAAAATTACAGGTAGTTAAGGTGCCACTGTGTATAACTGAGTACTTGAGGAATGTTTTCATGACAAGGACGAGCTTTCTCATTAAGCTTATCACTTTCTTCGAACCAACTATACTGTCACTACTAGCAAATAAGTAGAAAAGATGAGCAACACAGACATGCATTGCATTATCCAGGCAGTTTGTTCTCATTGTTCATTAGGGTCTTCCAAATACTGCACTGAATTAATTTACTTTAAGTTATGTAGTAATTTCTACCTTTAGAGCCTGTTCATTCTATCTCAACTTTGAGGTGTTTTTTCAAGTAAGAGCATAGGTGCCGAGTCAAACAAAAAAATCAGCCTTTTTATTTGCATAATTTCATCCAAAATAACATACTGAACTTTACTGCAGAATCAAAAAAACCACAACCCCCCCAAAAAAAACCCCAAACCAAACCAAAAAACCACAAACAAACAAAAAAGATCCTTAAACCCAAAGCAGTGTAAGAGCCCATGCTTGAGAAAGTAACATAAAGCCATGCTCGATTTCAATATTCTTATGCTGAAGTCAGTGTTTGGTTTATGATTAAAAAAGGATGACAGCGCATTAAACATTTGGCTAATGCTTCTGTCTGTAATTGAAAGTTGACTTTTCGTGGTTTTCATTAGTGTCAGAGTGTTCTACACATACTCTGTGAAATGTTCTTTAAGTTGCCCTGTTCAACTTCATTGAGAGAATTAAACAAATTATGACAGGTACAGTTAGCATGACACACTTATATAAACTCTAAAAAAAGTACAGAAATACAAAACTCACCTTCCCCTGGCTTGTTCAAAAAACTCTGCAAGGGATCAATGCCTATCTCTTGTTCCTCTGTTTGCAAAGGGTGACTGGTTTCAGACACAGAATGATACATACTGGCAGTAGTAAATTCCAACTGAAGAGTATTTATCTGGAGGAAAAAAACCAGAGAAACAAACACTTCAGTATTCCTTTAGCTATTTTTCAATCACACAAGTTGAGAGCAAAGGTACTTAAAACCTCCTCTTATTTTCCAGGCATATCATCACCATTAGCTGTCTAATAGCAGAACAATAGTGTTTCCACTTGAACGTTGTAAATGATGTAATATTTGGAGTCCAAAAGAATTGTTATAGTACCTAAAAATATCACACTGCAAGTAAAATCCAAGCATGGTTTTGACAGACTGTAGAACAGGGCAAGAGCCTCTTTCCTTCCTTTTTTTAGTTTTCCCTACTCATCTTTTAGTCTGATTCCAAGTAGAACTGATGCTAGTTCTTGGGCATGATGGAGATCATAGAGCAAAACTGAGGAAAGACCATCATCATTACTCTTCTGGACCCAAGACCTCTCATCCCAGAAAATCCTCCTTTTAGCCACTTCTTTTTCAGAAATCGTAGGTCAAGTATCCGGTAACAGCAACAGACACACAAAAAGAGAATGGGTTAATACTGACTGGCATGATAAGTGAAATTGGTTTTATCAAGATTTGTATTAGCTTTTGTCTTGGTTCTGGCCAGAACAGGGTTTTGCAGTAGCAAGGAGGTGGCACGGCTAGGGCCCAGAGGTTATTCTATACCATGTCATTGCCAAGGGCGGGGCGAACCGAGTCTCTTCCAGGAAGAAGGGTTTTCTTCTGGTCAAGTAAGTGCGGCAGAGGGAGCAGTTGGGTAACGTCGGCTCTGAGATGGAGGGAACAGTCAGTCATCATCTCTTGTTGGGCTTCCCGCAGGGAGCAAGAACGTTTCTTTTCTTGTACCCTCTATCATTAGTATTGTTGCTGTTACTGTTCATTTTTCTTATCTCATTGCTGTTTCCAGTAAATTGTTCTTATCTCAAGCCATGATCTTTACCTTTTGTGCCTCCAGTTCTCCTCTTCATCCCACCACAGGGAAGAGGGAGGGAAGGGGGGAGTGAGCAAGCAAGCTGTGCATGGCATACAGTGGTTTCAGTGGGAAAACTAAACTGGAGAATACCATTCCTAAACCATGATAGCTTCCTAGAAAGATGATGTTAAGGAAGCATCTTAAGAAACATGATCAACTAGCTGGTGAACATTTACAAGGACATCTTCCAAAAATGAAGGCCAAAAGGGGAGTAATGGCAGAACTGAAACCTTAGGAAGGAGGTGATGCAGATTCATCACCACAGGCCCCTGAATGGCATTCACATCACTATCAAGCAACTGAACAAAAACTATCTTAGAAGTTCATGTGAGGAGTGCTGCAAGCTAATACTGGCTGTAACAAATAAGAGGATGACAATAAAAGGGTGAAAAGCAGATGATGTTATGATCAGCATGTAAGAAGGAGAAACGACCTTTCCAGTGCATTAACAGAGCAAGAGTGCATTTGTCAAGACTGCATTTTAGTCACTGTACAGCAATTTATTAACTTGCAACACAAAAAAACCTAAGCCAGCTAAATAGGGCTGATTTGCCCAAGTACACTAAGTAGCTACCTATGACTGCCAGATGAGTTTTAAATATCACTTACTTTGACTGCTTTGTTTACAAGTATCATAACTTTCTAACAGCAAGAAAATTATATTTAGAAAGAAATATAAAAAGATATACAGAAAGAGGTATGCATCTACACTTTCAGGACTGGCATATTAATGAATTTGAAATCACTTCAATTATGCTTTTCCTTTGGTTCCTAGAAGGTATGGCATTGACCACATAGGCTTTATACCTTCAGTTTACTGTCAGTAAATGAAGGGCAACTGGGATTCTTAAGACCTTTTTATACTCTACACCTTCTTGATTTTCCCAGTAAGTTATGTAGAAAAAACCCTCCAAAACCCAAAAAACCCCTAAATAATAAACAAACTTAGTTGGGCCACTATTAGGCATTTCCTCAAAACCAGTGCACCCAGGCTGTTTTCAAAAGGATGCTCTAAGCCATATTCCTTGAGGGTTTTATCTTTCACTTGCCCTGGCATCTGTGTTACTGTGGTGCTGAAATGATCACAACCATCTCTCATTTCTGTTTAGCTAGAAGAGAACACGTGAAGGTCTTGGGAACAAGGAGCCAGGAACTGAGGGAAGGTAGGACTTACCACTTGAGCAGTGGTACACCTTTATGTCAAATTATTACAATCATACAATCATATGACAAAACACACCACTAAAACACAGAACTGCCTTGAACAACTCTGTAATAGGTTTAACAAAATGTGCTATGAATGTATGTACACATCATGTGTTTCCTATGTAATTTTTAAACTATAATAATGAAAACTGCATGAATGATTTCTTGAGAAAAATATTTACAAACTTGCTAGTCCCTGAAGTAATGTTTGCCTGTAGTCTTATGGCTACAAAATACAGAGATGTTTTATAAATACCTGATATATTAAATAAATAATGAAAAACTTAATTTATTTAAAAAAAGAAAACACAACCCACCACCAACTTTGCAGAAGTAATTTTCTCCTGCTCGTATTTTAGTTGCTGCTCTTATTCCTTTTGCTATATCGTTGTAAGTATCTTTCTACTGACCCATTGATTTTTGTCTTCACAAAAATTACAAGCTTATTTCAAACTGTGCTGCTTAAGTTTAACTCTTTATTTTTATGGTCCTTCAGAGATTGCTATACAATCTGAACAAAGCACAACCCTGAGTGTCTTTCAAACTGAGAAATAGGCACAAAATGACCTTACTGTAGCCACCGTAGTTTTAGCAGCCACCACTTTAGTTAAGACACAGTATATTTCAGACTTACACTGCCTTACATGCGTAACACGGTATCAAATTAGCCCTAGTAAGTTTGCTCTTCCATATTGCTCTCTTCTGTATCCACCTTCTTTTTTTTTTAAATACTCCCCAAATGCCATACCTTTACAATCTATAAGAACCATAATTTACTTTACAGACTGTTAGAGCAGTTTTAAACAGCTGAATGGATTTACTTTTGATATCTGCACAGTGATTTAATCAGTTACTTGTGTTTGTTTACAGATACATATGATTAGAGTTAAAAAAAGTATCACTACCTATTAGTCTTCGCTCCTTAGTCCAAGCAATTTTCTTCACAGTTTTATACTTCAGTTCTTTTCTGCTCTTCTAACAAAGAGCAAAGAGAACTATTAAACAATTATGATTACACTTGGGATCTTACTCTGAGACAGATTAATTCTTTACAGGTTTGTGGATGATTTGTAATGGCCTATAACATATTGTTCATATTAAATAAGATGCAATTTAAAACCATTCTCAATGTGAAACAATAAAAATGTTATAAAACTCTGAAATTCAATTACTGGATTACAAGACTTGATACTGGCTAGCCCTCACATCTCAGTGAAAGCTCGAAGTGACACTTTAACCTATTCTTTTTTTTTTAAGCTCCAAAGATGAAGAGTTAAAAAACTCAAACACCAGACCTGCTTCCCACAACTGGGAGTTCAACTATTCTGTAATATACATGAAAAAATAATTAAGGCTATGTATGAAACATTTATCTAGTCACAGAAATTAGTAGAAACACTAATCCACTCATGAGCCCAAGGAAAAGGCAGACATAGAGACTCTTTGCCTGGATACTGTCCTTAAGTAGTAGGCGGAGCCCTCTTGTGCCACCAAGAACAGTGTCACAGGTTTGCTCCTCGCCAGCCAACACACGTGGGGTGAATCCTGTCTGCCTTTCAGTGAAGGCAGCTTGTCAGCACATCTGTTCTCAATGGAGACCACAAATGCCTTGAGAGACAGGCTTATGGACTCCAACAAAGAACTCCACTGGATATTAAAAGGGCTCTGTGAAGATATCTGCTTATAGCACATCATCGCCTCTCCCATGACCTCCTCCATATTCCATAAGTGATAGAATACCAACCTGTTTTCATTAGGAATAACTTAGCTCATGTTTACTGACATCTACCTAACAACCCCTTTCTACACAGCAGAGATTAACTACTTGCTGTATTAGATAGCCCGATTTAACATACCCATTCTAACTCAGAGAACTTTCCTTGTTCTCACTGAGTACTTACTCTTACTGAGTACTTAGTACTTACTTGGAAGTTGCCTGCTTCTTTTTTAGACGTGAGAAGATTTATTCACCCAAGAGTTTACAAATATTTTGCCTTCCCTATTAGCTACTCTAACACATTATGTGATTTCTACCACCTTTAGCCATAAATCAGTCTTATATAATCATGCCTTCATTAGCATTGCCATTTTTCCTGTATTCAAACCTGTGAGTTTGGAATGCTTAAACAAAATTACATTTGAAACATTCAAAACCAAAACCCACTTCTTCTCCAGACTGTCAGTGTCAACAGCCCCATTAATAAGTCATATCTTCCATTAGTAAGTCGTATCTAGCTGGATAGAAATACAAGACAAAGATAAAAGTCTAAGTGAGATATGCTTCTATCATTAGCTGTACTGCCAGCGAAGCACCTGTCAATTTTGGACCAGAGCTGGGTGAAACATGGAAAAAACATGTACACAGAATGGTACAAGGCAGAAGACTCATCTATAATAAGATCATAATAAATGTTCGTACAATAAACTGATTATAATCTATGTTCATTAAGAAGATGGAAAGTTAAAAAAAAAAAAAATTCGTTGCATTGTTTTAGCAGTGAGACTATTCACTACCACGAGAGCAAGTGGTAAGACTACCCTAATCTCAAAAATGCTGATAAATCAGCATTTCATGAACAAAACATAGCACAGCTGAACATGAATACTGTACCTTATTTCATGTCATAAGACATTCACTAACGTCTTCACTTGCCACAGATACTGAATAAAAATATTCAGTATTCAATAAGCAGTTTATGGATGAAAAACATTGTTTCAAAAATAGTGACTAAATTATTTCAATTTAAAAAACCTAAACCCACCTAAAATGTTTCCCTTAATCATCACTGTTTATATGGACCTTGAAAAATTATTTACTCAAAGCACAAAACACACCAAAACATACCAAAATTAATGTTTAAGAAGTGAAGAGTATTCACATTGTTCGGGCAAAATTAGAAAATATAATCAGTCTCAGCAAGGGTATTTTGAAGGTGTAACTGAGTAGGTGAAACAGAATTAGGCAAAGCTTTTACAACATCCATTTTCCCTCTCTTCCCCATCTCCAGTGGTAAAATGGAAGGAGAGGAACTACAGGCTTGGGAACATACTCAGGATGAGGGCTGAAGAACTGCACAAGTTGCAGCACTTGCCCCACTCTTGCTCTCTGACATCCTCTTACCTCTAAACAATCAAGCAACAGAGCAAAATATTTTATGCCTAAAGAAAGGAAAATGAGAACCCACTATTTCTGAGGACGAAGCTGAACAATGCTGCTAAATCTTGGATATGCTAAAAATAAAAATCCGTTTCCATCAGTAGCAGCAAAGCTACCTGAATATGACATTTCTGAAAACTACTGAAGCGTACCGAAGTATTTAAATAATACTTTGCATTTATTCTATTAGACTATATCAACCACCTTCTCCAAATCATCTTTGGGCCTTTATTTCATGCCATATAGCAAAGTTTACCATTTTAATTACTTAAATTGATGACAAGTAGAGGAAATACTTGTTTGGCTAAGTGATAAATTAGCTGCCCTGTGAAGTCAAATTGATTAAAATGACCTGACTAAAAGCAAGTGTCTGATGTGGTAATGGTCTTATGCATGTTTTGTTAAGTTTGACAGCATCATGTTATGAGGGTTCACAACTCTGCCCCTCATTTGTGGCTTATGAAGTAATCAAGCATGTTAGAACACAGAAGTTAGGATTTTCCAGAATGTGAAAACATTTTAAAGTAGGTAAGAAATTAAATATTAGGAGAATAAACATGCATTGTGTTTATTTAAAGCAACGAAGCACAGATGTCTTCCAAATAATCTAGATGCAGTCCCAGATCATGGGTTTTCTTACACTGGCCAAATTAAATTATTCCTCCTAAACCAGGGATTGAAAAAACCAAAAATAAACAGCATGCTAACTAGAGGGCCGAGTAGAAGACAGTCCTTTGAACTATGGCAAATGAGGAAAAGAGAAAAGGAAAATTTGATCTGTTTCAAGCTGGATATTTTACCAGGATACTCATTAGTAGGCACTTTTGAAAAATCTGTTCTTACCTGTAATATTCACTGCTTTCTTCTTTGCTCTATGAGTGATTTTTACTTAGGCCACAGAGACCATCTATTGCACAGCACTGTAATCTTCTGCTCTCCATCACCTGAGGCCTTTACTACCATCATCTCCATTTAAATACAGAAGATACTAGTTCCAGTGCCTCCAAGAGAAAAACCGCCAAAAAGCTCCACCAAACCCAAACAACCCTCCTACACACAAAGAGCAGCTCTAAACCAGCTAAGATTCCTACTCAGCCACTTCCACAGGTTGCCACCACCCACTGAAGAAACATGCCTGGGGAAGAACACTTACTAAGTCAGAAGAAAAGTGCACAATTTGACAAACTTTGGATAGCATAGAGCAAGTCTGTTTTCTTTTATAAAATGTATCAGATTATGTATCATTAAAATAGAATGATGCAAACATAAAAAATAGTCTGACACGGTAGAGCAGATTAACATTAACATCAGCTGGGATCCAGAACAAAACAAACAAGATCATACCACTGATGGACAGGTTAACAGCCAGTGAGTCTGATGGTCATGAAATGCAATTAATTTTGTCCCATTTAATAACATTTCCTGCATTTTAACTTCTGCCTGTCTGATCTCTAATACAAAAATGGAGTTACATTGGACTTTAAATAAGTTAATTAAGTATTAAAATCAATCATGTGAAAGTCTTAATATTTAATATTGTTAGATTGTATATCAAAGTGGTTTTATTATTTATTTACTCCGAACCTTTCCAGAATACTTCATGTGGCAACAGGGAGTCTGTATCTCACAAGATAAATGCATTTACAATGCCAAATAAATTATATATAAAAGCATTTGTCTTAATACATGTCATTCAATATTAAATATCACCCATTGGTACCACCCTGAAACCCTAATCCATTTTTACCAACCGCACATTTGTATTATTCAAATGTTGTCTATTAAATAGTTGTCTCGAGAGCCACAGTAAAGGAATACATACCTAAGAACAATTATCATAGGAGCTTTAAAGCACTGTCTACAGTTTTAACCCTGCAACTTTCATGTCTTACCAGTACTTAAACATGCAAAGTATAAATTCAGTAGTGAATTAAAATGTCAGGGATAAGAAACAACACAAATAGCCTGGGACCATGGCAATGTATTCTCTTGGTAATTCACATACTAGTTAAAAAAAAAAGGCAAAAAACTTTAAGCAGGGAACAAGTTCACGCATTTCCTGGTTTTCAGTTTTCTTGAGGTTACGTGATTCTGCAAGAAAAACTAGTTTGACTAAGGAAGAAAAATCTGAATAATGCAAGAGAGGATCAAAATCCTTACATCATGCTGACCACTAAGTTTGATAGCCACAGCCCCCTCTCACCTTGGTCAACAATTCTTCTCAAGGTGTAATGCCCTGAATAGTGTAACCTGACATTTATGGTTAAACAACTTCTCTCTTCTGCACTGAAACTGGTGACAATGAAAGTATAAAGAGCATCAACCATCTTAAATCCCTGATACTACAGTTATGTATTCAGTATGGTATCACATAAAAAACCCAAAGACAAAATAGCCAGCCAAAGCCAGTCGCCATTTCGCAGTTTGAATTTCCTAAAAAAAAGAAAAACCAAACCCCACAGCCTTAACACAGAGCTATAGTTATTCTTAATGCAAACCTATGTGACAGATCCACAGAGAAGCTGCTAAGAGAACACAACTTTGATCTAAATTGACTGCAAAAAAGAAATACCAGCAAACCAAAAAAGATCCAGTCAACAGCTAAACGTAGCCTCTGCTCTGAACATTCCTCCACCCACAGAAACTATGTTTAGCACCAGATGTGAAAACGTTATGTTGATGCATTTTCACATTTCTTCCTTTCAACTGAAGTCTCAGATAAAGGTTCCTCTTAGTCAGAACGGTTGATAAAAATGAGACGTGCAAATCCCCTCCCATCGTCTGACACAGATAAGGCCTGAGCTGATTACTGTATCCATCTTTAGTCAGATAGCACAGGACAAGGACCAGCTGCTGCAGTCCAGAGAGAAGCAAGAAGACCTATTAAGGGCCTAGAAAATATAACCTATGACATAAAACTGAAAGAAACAATGTTTTGCCTTAGTAAAGGTGAAAGAGAAGAAGGAAAAATGCCATATGAGTTCAAACCTTTACATCATTCAACTAAAAAGCTACTCCCTATTCTTAGAGTGATCTAGAGGTGGTAAAAACCCTATTCATATTAAAAAGATTCAAAGAATTGAAAACTCATTAAATGAAAGAAATTCTTTGTTTGTTTTACTTTAGAATATATTTTATCTACCTGGTTACAAAATAGTTAAATATAATTTAAATTAAAGCTTTGTTCTTCCAAATATGGTTAGGTTTACTGCTGTTTATGGTATGCTTTTAAGTATTTAAGAGTTTTACTTTCAAGAACACACAGGCACCATGCTATGCTACACACTTTATGTTTTAGTAATACATATGTAACTCAAAGGGCCAAAGAACGTCAAGACTGAAAGAAATCATCAAAACAGTGAACTGGAAAAAATGGCAGCTTAGCCTGCAGCCTTACCCAAAATGATAGTAACTAGCTTAGACACTAAAAGTGTATTCAACAAAATAAGTTTCTAGGATATCACAGCTTTAAAGTAGTAAGCAATTAATCTTGGATTCAGCCATTATTCTTTCACTATTTTTAGAAAACAGTTTCCTACAGGGGTTGACAATTTTTATAGAAACACCAGCATGTTCATGCACGCACAGAAGCATTTATATCAAATCTTTCTCTTGTAGTTTTCTCTTCTAGATATGCAGATGCTAAAGCAGCATGGTATCATGCCGCGGTACAAAGAAAGTTGGTGTAAACCTCCTTTGCTAAAGAATATGAGAATTTCATATGCACTTTCAAAGGCACAGAGAGAGGCAGAATTTGTTTCGTACCATACAACCAAGTTTCTATATAACATGAAGAACCATATCCCATGTTCAGCTATGTGATCCAATCCTGATGAGTGAATTCAAATCAGACTTACACAGGAAAACCTGAAATCTGATTCTGCTGCAGTGCAATGACTGCAGACTGCAAGGATTTTCCATAACTTCTACCAGTAGGAACGGTGGCATACTTATGTCTAAAAGTCATACTTAAAAGGAAAAAAGGTTTAAAGTAGAGCTGCCCCTTGTAAAAAAATATGCTGAAGCTTCTTCCCTTGAATGCTTCCACTCACACACAAAGGCTCAGTCTATGTAAGGTACAGTATTTCTGTCATGTACTGCCTGCTCACATTGCTTCTCTTCAGCCTTGCCACACCGGCAGTAACAAAAGCAGGATGCTTAGGAGCCCCTCTTGAGGCTCAGTATTTTTGTACAATGCTTATTCATACCTAGTAAGCAGTGAGTTTCAAAGAGCAGTATCTAATATGAAATGAAATAAAATAAAATACCTCAAGCGAAGGAAACCTCTAAGACTCGGAAACAAGCTATGGATGAAACCTGCCAGCTTAGCAGGTAATTGACTGCATGAAGACATTATATCAAGATACCACTTCTGCTGTGAGTAACATTTTACTCAGGGTTTTTGTAGTAGGAACGTATCACTGTATTCTATACTACTAAAAAGATGGTAAGACAGGTTCTTCCTTTCACAGAAAGTTAACTTTGCTGCTCAATACATCCTGATGCACTGCTTTTGTTTCTGGTAGTCAGGAAGTCTTAGTACTAATTCCTGCCAAGGTTCGTAATACTATAAATGGGAGAAAATGATAGTGCAATAATGTTCCTTCTTTAATAATTTGATCTCTTAATACAGTGTTATCTGTTACAACTTATTTTCCTCTCTCTTCCTACTCTCATATTTCTCATTAAAATTTTTGAGCAGCTGGATGAAACGTTCTCTGCTTTCCTGTACACGCACATCAAACTCCCAAGGGAATAAGTGGTCTTGCTGAAGTCTTCAGGCACAGAGAAGCTAGGCTGACAAAGCCCCTGTAGCATAATGATTTCTATAATGCACTGCTACTTAGAGGCATTTATTCCTCCTGAAATATTTTCTGGGCAGTCCATGCTGCTTGCCTGTATGTAAAACACAGGCACAGAAATCCCCAGTGCGAGCAGCATGGTACATCAAGCACACTGCCTGTACCACCTCAAAACCTGAAATAGATGAAGCTCTTAAACAGCAAGTAGGAAAGCAGTACTTTGCAAGGTTATAGAGGTGCAGAACTCTGGCTATTAAAAAAATTATTTAATTCTGCAGAACTTTACCATCAATTTACAGTAACAATAAGAATTCGTAAAATAAATTAATTCAGAAATACAGATAAAACACACTGTTAAAAGAGGGAAATATTAATAAATGTGAGTTGCAATTAAAAGGGCTCCTTGGCTTGGCAGTAAATTTGTCGTCATCAACTAGTTCTATTTTCTTTACCATAAATCCTAGGTTTATTTTGCTTTAGAAGTGGGTCAGCACATACTACACAGTAAGAAACAAAAGCCTGCTTTTGTAGGACATTTGTAGACAACACATAAGTAGCAGAACAAGACCTTAGGTCTTGTTGGCTAAGAGATCCACTGCCCTGAGAGTTGTATATGCTCCTCTACTCTGGGGAATGAGAGAAGAACAGCAGGCAGATTCTTTAAAGCTTTTTGATTTTTATTAGATAATACAATAGATTGATGGCTCCTAAATAAGTTAGGCTTAGTTGAGTGCTCTCTCTAATTCACGAACCACTGTGACATGACTGAATCTCCCAGTGTTCTCTGAATACAAGTTTTGCTGTATGTAACCAACAAAAAGACCTGGAATTCCCACAAAACAGTAAATAGATTTGATGAATTGTATTGGAACAACAGCTGTCATTATACCTTGCAGAAAGCTGACAATACCTTTGAGGCTAAGCTTTTAAGCCCGTTTTATTAAAAAAGTATAACTGATGTAAACAAGTTATGGTTAGAAACCTCCTTGATTAAATTTTTCTGGGTTTTATAAAGCCTTTTCAGATAGTTTTCTTGTCTGTGCTAGACAGACCAGTATGACTTTTTAAGAATATTTAAGGTAAATATCCCAATATCTGAATGATGAAAGCATTCTGAATCTTCCTGGACAAAATAGCTGTTTTCATAATCTTCCTTACAAATCTTTTTTTTTTTTTTCTTTTCCTATCCTTCTGACCAAATTTACTCGTTTCTTTCTCCCCCAACACATGAAAGACCATTCTGCAAAAAGGTAGCTTTCAGATTTCTTTTTCCTGATGTAGACTGTATGATCTCAACCTGGCCATATGCAAAAGCCTAAAAAAAGTGTTCTTTTTGCTATGTTGTTGCATTTCTGGTAATAGCTGAGACAGAGAAGTGCCCTAGTTGAGGCAGAGAAGTGACCTACCAGCAGCCAGGCTCTGGACCACTCAGCGCATTAAGAAGAATGGAATCAGAATTTTGAACTGCATCCAGAAGTAAATGGAAAGAAACCAAGCATATAGAATATAGGTGTGATCTGTTCTCACTTTTCTTTCTTACTTAATAGTAAGGCTCAGCATCTTGGGACACCTAAAATTAGTAGTTGCTTTTGAAATTTTGGTCATGTATTATTCATCCTTTTCTCCTAAAAGGAAGACAGAAGATGGCAGTAGCAGGTGTTCTTAGCTTCCTGATGGAAAAGGAGGAAGAAGTTGACCAAGGGGACAGATCTTTCTTCAAAAGAGAAGTAACAGACAAAGACTGCCTAGCTGAAATGACTATTTTCTGTCAAACACATATCACAATTCCACCTGTTGCCAAGAAGGCTTGAAGGCAGCAGATCCTCTGCCTACTCATCCAAACTCCTGTGTTTTGGAAGTTCCTGTTCTTTGCTGGGGAAGAAAAAGGGAAATCCTGTTCTGTTTTAGCAGCCACACTTACGAGCAAACTACTGAATACAACAAACCCAGACAACTAATATTATTTATTCCTAAGTTTTAGTTTAGAGGTTTTGACAGGATCTTACCAGAAATGAAAGTCAAAACACAAAGATAATTGAAAAGAAATTATTTAGAAATGCAGAAAATCACTCCTTTACTAAGCTACCCCAAGTCAGCTTTCTTTCTCTCAAAGAACCCCACATAAGATTCCCTTCACCCATTCAAACACCTGAACAGAGTAACAATAACTGAACTTAAACATTTATTTCTAACAAATGTCATCTAGTATATCTATGTGAAGTTAGTCTGCTGGAAAGAGTATTTCCTTGCCTCCTTTAAATGCAAGACTGACTCCGTATTTAGTATAGCTTTCTCACTGCACTGATGTCAGGAACAGCTAATGAAGAAAGAACACTCACCTTCCAAAGATATATACACAGCCTACCCTATGAAAGGTAACACAGGTGAAAAAATAGTATTTTAACTAAAACTGCTTGCATTGTCAAAGCCAGAAGGAATGACCATGAGAGATGTGCAGGAAAGAAGAGAGATTTTCAGTTTGTTGGGTTGTTTCTTTCATGACTGAAGCATCATTTGACCACCAAGCTCCTCAGTTCACAGATAAAATGCCTTAGACCTTATCCATACCCTAATTCTACATGTTAAACTTTTAAACCTGTTATTTCCTACAAATGGCTACTTTCATGGATATGTGCCATGCTGTCAAATCTCTGCTTCTGATTCACAGTATTAATGATCTTTAAGAGAGCATCTGAAACATCTACACTGATTTTCCTTCTCAACAATACTAACCTTGGTGTGACAGATGTGTGGATACTTCTTAAACTTTAATACAGCAATTATTTAATTGAAGATCAGTTTCCGGAATAAAAGGCACACACAGTCTGTCATAACCATCCCAGGACTTACTCCCGCACGGCACTTCTGTACAACTTAAAATCAATTTACTCATTTTTATTCTAGTTTATATTTAGATAGTCCATCATGAAAGAGCCCAGAACTTTTACCCTAACCCAGGTCCTCTCTATGCCATATGTATATGCAATCTACTACATCAATCAAAACAACTCACAGTTCAGATGATGTATACACAAATAAATGTACTTTACCTAGAGGTCAAAATGATTTCTGTAAGAGCACAGAATATTCTCTTGTTTTTAGCTACCTCCCACAACCACGAAGTATAAAAATTTAACAAGCTGCAAAATAACAAACTGAGCACCATACATCGAGTTTCTTTAGTGTCACGCTAGGAATGCTATAATTATAATCAAGACTACACTTCACTTTTAACTCTGTTTTTACTGTATCTTTCTACCTTGTGGCCTGTGGTGGCCTATGCCAGTTTTATAAAAAATATGGTTGGGGGGGAGGAAAGGGTAAAAAAACCAAAAACCAACCCAACTTTAAAAAAATCAATTCTGCTACTCTGAGATCATATGTGCAGGAACTGAGGTGTGGATCTTGGCTTTATAAGATAGTGCTTATATGTTTTGCCCTTACTTCTGTCTCATTTTTGCAACCACATAATACTGTCTGGGGTGATCACCATGACAGTGGATAAATTAGGATTTCACTACCATTAAGTATGAATTGTTTCTTAACAAGGCTACGAGTCAGCGTAGCTCTTACTTGACAGAACTGAAAGGCTTTCAAACCTGCACCTTCAACACACTGAGTACAATAGGTAGGATTTTAAAAAAACGTTTTAGAAATGCTGAAAAATAAGGTAGGCTGAAATGTATACGTATCACTTCATTAGTGACATGAAGAGAAAGCTGCCACACAAATGGACTGCAAAAAGCAGAAATATTTGTCTAAACATGGTAGGAAAAAAGCACTGCTGAAATGCTAATGATCCAATTTTATGGTTATTTCTTTTTTAACTGGACAGCAACCTTCTTTCTTTCATAGACATTGAACAATATCACATACAATGAGCACAGAAGTTTTTTTAAAAGGCCTTATGATTTATTCTTTGTTCAAATTTGACTAAGAAAATAAACCTATATGGCAGAAATAAAAAAGGAATGGACATGTTATATACATGACAATTCAATTAAACGACTGTCTAATACAAGCATGTGGAAAATAGTTTCTGAACATGTCATGAGAAAGTGCAGAGGCTGAATCCTGGCTACTCTAAAACTCCTGTTCATTTTAACAACTTGGATAGCCAGCCTCAGTGCTCTAATGCACACGTGCAAGGGCCACTGCTCTAGATTCAAGAGAGCCCTTATCTTGAGACTTCTTAATTTTGTTTGCTCATCTGAGTCCACTATGTAACTATTTTAGGAACCTTTCTGTATTTCACTATTATGCATATTTCTGGTAGGGATTTGGGAATGTAATTTAAACATGCTGTATGTTATTGTGACTCGTAGATATTCAATTAGTAAAGGAGACGTCTGCACTTGTCCACCTCACATTAATCTCTGGAAAATAATTAATACATACCAGATGCTGTGTAATGACTTACTGAAATATGCAAATAAAAATATTCAAAGGGCCTTCACTGATTTTATGACAATGAAATCCACGACGGTGATATTCCAAACAACCCTAATTCTTATTTTCTTAAGCGTATTCATGTACAATGAAACAGAAATGTAAAATCTTAGCTTTCTCTACAAGAAAACAGGATTTGAGTTGGAAGTCTAAATGTCAGTCCTGAACACTATAAAATTATACCGAATAAGGAGGAAACAGGGCTGATAGTGCATATAAATACAACAGTGTATTAGGCTGCATTTAATTACCAGTTCAAACAACAACCTGATCTAACCTTTGACAAGAAAAATAAATGTTCTGAATAATTTAACCAAAGCAAACATTTGCTGTTAAATGCTGGCTAATTATAGTAAGAGTTGTACTGAGAGGGGGAAAAAACCCAAAAGAGATGATAATTTATACACTTCCCTTGCAATTGCTACAGCTATTCCTTGAAACCCTTGAATTTTTTTTCCATGTGGGACAGCTATTAAGTATCTACTCCTGGAAAAAAAAAAGTCTGTATATAAAGAAAGTAGCACCATAGGAAAATAAGACATACTCCAAATACAGAAAGTAAAGTAACATTAGTTTCAAGAATATCCATCTTTTCTGTGGATGGCTTTCTGACAGGAAAGGTCTGTGTTTGAAATGTCCTGTACCACAATGAAAGATAAGAAAGGGTAGAATAATGATTAAATCTTTTTCAAGGTGTCAGTGAAAAATCACACAAGAGCCTCATTACAGGATATGGGACCACAGTTCACTCATGTCCACTGCACTTTGGAGAAGAGTAATAAGGAAATCTAAATCCTTTCTTTACATAAGTATGAGATCAGCAGTTAAATGACATAAATAAACCAGAGAAATTCTTTAAAAACAACCCCACCCAAAATATGTAATGATGAAATAATTCCACCACTGTGACTTTTTCAGATATATTATTATATCCTGATATATTATCCATGTGAAATACTGAGCTTGTTTCAAAAAGAACCTAAATATCACAGAAAAACAAGTATTTAAAGTCAGCATGCTTTGAATATCAGAGCATCAAAAACCATGAAATTGAAACCAACAGAAAAAAAAGGTGGTCTTTTTCCTGCAGCATACATGCTTTCCAGTAGTAGTATTTATAAAGAAATTAATGGCTTTTGCTATCTTTGGGCCAAGAGTTTCACTTCTTTATGTGATCAAAAGTAATCAGCAGCATCAGCTGTCTATCTCCATGCACAATAACTATAATTCAGAAGAATCAGAAGACCATGAAAATTTCACAGACAAGCAATGTATAGTAAACGAAAGAAGCCTATAAATCCCTAATCTTGAATATATATTAATATTTGAAGGCTTTATATAATCTGCAAAGTAAAAAGTGAAAACCATTAAAAATATTAAAACTGACTCTAAGTATGCTCTGCTCTTTTCCCAAAAGTAATTTGTGTGCAGATAAGTTCTGGCCACCAGTTTCTAAGAGAAACATATTATTTTTAAGTTACCTTTTATATTTTCATAAATATTTAAACTCTCCCTGAAATTTTAAATATGTTTATAGAGACACGGATGGTAACATTCTTAGCCTCTTACAATGAAAAAATATGAATTAAACTGTTCTTTGCACACTGTAAGAGAAACAATTTTTAAAAGAAACAAATAATAAATTCACCAAAAAATTTACCACAAATTGTTCACTTGATAATGAGTCAGGTGGAGTAATGAAATTGAAGTGGATTTTCTAGCTTACAGTGTAAAATGAACATTGGATAATCGAGTTTGAAGGTCATTATATTCTTGCTCCATAGCTCAGGACAAAGTCCTTAAGCAAACAAAGTAGTAAAGAACTTGACAAGATCCATGCCTGACACTGGAGAAATCCAAGTACAGAAATAATTTTACACTGTGTCCACTGCTTCATGTCAAATGGACAGTGATATGCACTGTTTTTTCTTATGCTAAGGCATCCATAAAAACATCCTCAGCTGTATTTGGACAGGACAAAAGGAAATCTGAGGCAGTCATTGGTAAATGCAATGAATCAACTCTTCCCTGCTATTATAGGGCACATAAAACTTTGGCATTTAAGCATAAAACTGGAACAGACCTTCTCTAGAGTTGTTATATTTGTGTTCTAAACTTGAAATGTTACCAGGCCAGTAAGGTAAATTTCACTAATAGGAGATATTTTTACCTTGCTGTGAATTAAAAAGTAGCAAGAAATAAAAGTAGCCGCTCAATACTAAAATTTTGTCTTCTCCAAAATACTTACATCTTAGATAAAAAATGGAATCAACAAAACCATCCAGGTCATAGGTTGTGAGGGCTGATGGGAAGATACAAATACAATAATTTATATTTAAGTAATTAAATCTGGTTAAAAACACTGATAGAGATGCTAGTGTACTAAAATGCTGATAGTTTAAAAAAACCCAACAGTACTCTCTCTGACATAGCTGCAAGGTATATGCACTGCTACTGAGTATCATTTTAGGTTTGGTCTGACATAGCAGGTGGTGCACCTGGAAGGGTGATTATAACCAAATAATTTGGTTACATATGTACAGGTACTTCGGTGTAAACCCACTAATACCTTTATCCAGTATGGAGGACAATTTATCCAAGTCCAAAAGATATCTCCAATCAGACTATTAAAGTAGAAGAGGAATTTCTTGATACTGAAACTAGTCAAGCCTCTCCCCTGACTTTATGCAGCATATTTTAACACTGAAAAACACTAAAAGAAGTAAAGACTGAATTAGTCCTTCAGATCCATACTTTTGGGCAGCAGGTTACAGAGAAATCAGAAATAGCAATAAAATAAAAAGTGGAATGGACTTCTGACCAACAGAAGTCACAGCAGAGCTCTTTTTGAACTAATCTGACATTTCACCCTGGTAGTCTGTTATTATAAGTAACAATTAATTTAGTCTGTACTGGAAGTTTCCTGCATATTTTAGTTTGCATGTACTTGTAAGGTCTTCCTAAAGAGAATTCACTTTTGTGTAGAATGGCTTTATGATGTGGATTAGCTTCCACAAGGGATCTAAATTGAGTATAATGAATTTGTTTTATATAGTAGGGTAGACTTAAATGAGAAGTGAAAGGCCAGTGCCAACAGAGTTCAGTGATCAGCCACTGTTGTTCTCTCTATAATTCGCTGGTTGAGTTTAATAATTACAGCATTGCCTTGATAATCTGTAGCTGCAGCACACTGGAAGAAGAGGAAGAGAAATGCTTCTTGTGTTAATAGGAGAATTGATTTTTTTTTATCTAAATGCAGGCCCACATAAACTGCAAACGGAGTATTTATAACGAACATCTAAGAACACTGACACTGGTTTAAACTAAAATTAATTTATATCACTCAAATCCGGAAAAACATAATTTCAAGCCTTGATCTTATTAGGATACTTAATGTAATCTTATTAGGATGTGAGCTTCTATATATCAAAGTGTTTTATACATTGCAAATATATTTTAAAGAGCTCCAATAAACATTACTAAACAATTCACTACTAGTTTCACAGGGGCAGATTATTGGATCTGCAGCTAATACAGCAGGAGAGGCAATGCCTTCACACGGGCGATATATTGCTGCTGTACAGAACCGGCTGTCACATGAGTGCTAAGTAAGTTTCCAGGACTTTCTCCTCTCTTAACTGCCTGAGATTTAACACTGAGCAGCATGCTTTCCAAAAGGACAGAGTACCTACAGCTTCAGCGGAAGCAAATGGGGATCATAGATGCTTAAAATTTCAGAAAATCAGGCCTGGTGCCATATACAAGGAAAACGCTGCCAGAAATGTCACTCACAGAATCCATGCCTGCCACTCCACAGGGATTCATATATGCTTAATGATGGCTAGCAAGTACAGAGAGCAGACCTAGCTAAGGAAAAACAACAGAAAACCAGGCAGCAGGCAAGCGATGAGCACGCTGTCTGCACTTGTATCCCCACTGGCAAAGTAAAAGTAAAACGGTTAAGAAACCGGTAATGCTGATGCCAAAATCTAAAATGTTTCTAAGGACTGTAGCAGACCTCAAAAGATAGTTTTTAATTTCATTTGAAACAGTTTCAATACCTCAACATTAATGTATGCACATATATATTAATGAAGCAGACATGTTAATCCCCTCGATGTCGATGTCTGTGAAGCATCTTAGCTCTTACTTCCTTCACCACCAGTCGTGTGTAAGTAACACACTGTGGCAACGTATGAATAGTTCATAGCTCCAGCAACAAATGAATGAATGAACAGTGACCTAAACACAAGCAGCCATTAAGGTTTCTGTTTCTTCACCCATCAGCTACTGCATATACTCCCGGCAAACAAGTGTGTTTTTCTGACATGCACACTTGTCTGTTAATAAGTTAAAGAACTATTTCAGTCAAGAATCTTTATGTTTTTCCCCTACATGCTTTGTTTCTTGCTACATGCATGGGAGTTTTACTCTATTAGAGATGCTGATGACAAGCCAAAGAAATGGAGGTGATGCTGCCAGGGATTAAGGTAAAGGATGCTACAGTACTCTGCAGAAGCATAAAGGATCTGCTGTTGCTTCCCTGCACTTGGAAAGCTTACGCACAAGCATTCTGAAAAGCACCATGTGAGCGTCCAGTTAGCACTCCTGTTTGATTTTAGTATGCAGTTACACATCCCTTGCAAGACTTTAATGTACTATAACAAACTAGGAAGCAACATAAAAAGAAAAAAAAATTCTAACATTTTAAATGGCTTCAAGCATGAAATAATTGCAGTGTGCTGGGAAGTTTTTTTTTCCTGTTTTTTTTCTGAGGGGTGTGCGTTGTTATTTAGTTTGACGGGTTTTTTGTTGGGGTTTTTTTCTTGTTTGACTTGGATTTTTTTATGCTTTATATGAGAAGAAGAGAAGAGCAAAACCTCACACAGAGAGCCATACCTGTTATTTTTCAAAGGTTCAGTTCAAAAGAATTCTAGTAATAACCAAGTGCACATTATCAATACAGTGGGTTCAGAGATAAATTACACTGTATTTAACACCAGTGAAACTAAATTCCAGCTGCAGAATCTTCAGCAGGAATCATCTGTAAGAACAAACCTTTAAGGTCTTTAAGGGACCAGCAGATACAATTATAAGTGAAAGCAGTTCCCAAAAAGTTTTCCAATTTTAAACAGAATGACTGACACAAACCTACCTTGTCAATGAAAACTCCACAGAAATCCATTTTTTAAACCTTTTATCTCAGTTTAAGAACTGAATCAATTTTCCCTGTTATCTACAATATATGGCTGAAAATTCTCAGCCCCTGCAAGTCTTGCAAAAAATAATCTCTGCAAAAATAAACTCAATGAATTAAGACAACCCAGGCCAAAGAAAGGAAACAGGTCCTGCAAGCTGTTAGTCCATTAAAGGAGCACTACACTAATGCATTTGTCTTTGTAGAAAGTAGAGAAAAACAGAAGGAATGCTATCTGCTTGACATAAATAGATATTTTTCTTTTCTATATTAGGCTTTTCATATACAACAGTGGAGTTTTATTTTCTTCCTTTTAATCAAATAAGTCATGTGGATAGTTGGTCAAAGCAACTAAAAGTCTGCTAGACTGCAAAGTGGATGACTGGCTCCTTTATTCTTGAAGGTTGCATCATGCTGCCTTCTAATTTTTAAAGCCAAAATTTGTAGGGAACATGTATTCAATAATTAATGTTTAAAACTTTAATAAATTCTTTACATTCCATAAACCTCGTGTGTGTATGTGAGTGCTACTGAAATGACCAGTCCTTACCACTCAATACTGAGATTAGCTCTGCCCCTTCCAGCGTCAGCCCTGAACCATAGATCAAGTATGTAATTTCTTTTTTAAAACACACTTCCGTTTACATGATACCGGTTTTCCGCAGTTCTCTCACTATGTTCTTAGACTAACAAGGTATGACTTTTCAAACTTTTTCTTCCTCCCATTCTTTAAGTAGTCAGAAATACACATGTATGTGGGTATGAGGTGTGTTAATACAACATATATGTTACTGTATAGGTAAAATACTACCTTTGCTGGATAAATGATGCTAATCCTTTTACTACAAGATAATTTCAATGTAAGTGAAGAAGAAGAGGTTGCAAGATCTTATCTGTCAGAACATAAAATAATGTCTTTCACAAATGAAGAAGATAATCATCAGAAAACACTTGTTATGAACAATAATTTCATTTTCCTGAGCTCAAACCCTACAGCATTCAGCTGACTGGAAAGTAAAATGGCTGCCAAAAAAGCAATATGGGTGAAAACAGAATTTGTTCTCACTGTCAGAGGCAAATGTATACAAAATGGTAAAATGAAAACTTTATTTTAAAATGTAGGTGACACAGATCTATCTGAGATGAAAGGTATGACTGGGCAAAGAAAAGGTTAGCTGACCAGACTGATACGACCAGAACAATTTGGAAACTGCAGATTCCGCAGGTCCCTACTGCTACTTTACCCAAAGCACATGGAGGGATTGTATTTATGTAGGAAGAGGAAGAAATTTGGTGACGTCCTAGAAAGAGAGTGAGTTAATCTAAAGTCATAATGGTTGGTGGACTTCTCCACTGTAACACCCCCCTAGATATACAAGAGCTGCTCTGCAGCATCATTTTCTGGATGCTTGGAATCAGATTATCAATTTTATTTTTATTATTTTTATTTATCAATGCAGATTTACAAGGCACTAAGTTAGCCTTAGACTCCTTTCCTCTCTTCTCATTTCCTTGTCCTCCCCAAGTACTAATTTCACCTTTATTCTCAAAAATTATTTATATTACAAATAAAAAAGTAATGTAACCAAGATTATAGGAAAGCCACCAAATCAAATTTTAACTTTCATGAATAATGATCCATTTTGGCTTCTCATTTTAAGACTTCCTTGTGTGTATTTATATATTTCTTTTCAACCAGAGGTAAGAGGTTGCATGGACACTGACAGACCATTGAAGGAGAAGAGGTTCTTTCATGATAAGCCAACATAGCCCTAGGCCAATTTTGGACATTATTTGGCAAACATTACTGTATTAGGAAAGCAATTTTTCAAGGTTCACATGCATAAAGTGCAGTGTGTATTATATAGCTATTAAAAAGTAGCATTAACATAAGACTGAATATATCTTGTCCATGTAATTATCTACTCAATTCAGTATGCCCACAGAACATTTACACACCACTAAAAATATATAAATTCAAGTAAGAAAAATCTCTCTGTACGACTGTCTTAGGTAGGTTATGCTGCCCTTTCTTTCTTGAAACCACATCCAGTAATATTATTCAAAAACATAACTAACCAAGCTTGGGACTTCTACATTCATATCTACAAAAATTATGAAAAAGTAATCAGAAATTTCATGGACAGTATACATACTTATTAATATGATCTGTTTTATTAGGTCCCAGTGAAAACATCTTATTAGTTCAACAATTAAATGATTCAGAAACCATCCACACTATCTTTGCCTTTTAACAGTTCCAATCAGTAGCAGATCTAGGTGTAATCAACAGCAGCAGGGGGCTTTAGGAAGCAAAACAAAACAAAAACAGTAGGGATCTTTACTAGTTTACAGCAATTTGTACAAGGAGATGTTATATGTTACTGCAAGTTAGCCCAAGAAGATATGGAAAAGCTACAGGAAAATTTCCTATTATCTACAACTACTACTTCAATATAGCAACATCAATATAATAAGGTTTTTTTTTAATTGAGTATTTAAAGTTTACTGTATTTCCTTTCTGATCTAGAACTTCTTTATCTCTTCTTTGTTCCCCCCATTTTACATTTTCTGTAACAAGATCAATATTTGGGTTACCATGTATTCAGAATCCATGGATGTCACCCCTTAAATTTGTGAGTGGGCTGCACGAGTGATATAAAGTCCCTCTTCTGTAGGAGTTGAGCACATGGTCTAAACAGCACTTTTAGCCCCTGCTATGCATGGTAGCGAAACTATATTTCCCATATGTTAGTGCTGACAGGCTGACTGATATAAATTCAACTCAAAGAAACTTACATACAAGTTATTTTTATGCTTTTTAATCCTTTTCCTCTATTAACAGTGTCCCAGATATAAGAGAGGAATACATTAAAGAGAAATTGATAAGTGGTGCAATAATTTATGCACCCTTTGAGTGCTAGGACATCTGCATAAAACGAGGCCATCGCCTTTTTGATGTCAAGGATCTTGGGATAGTTCCAAATTGTAAGTATTTAAATCCTAAGCTCTTAAATTCCCATTGATTTTATCACAAGCGTGAAGAGATAAGCATGCATCTATCTTTTTGAATCTGCCCTTGTTAACATCTCTGAAAAAAATGTATCTAGCCACAGCCCCACAGCACTCCTAAAGGACAAACAGTGAACGTCTCACAGTGAAAGCCCATGTTGCCACATCTGTAACATTCCTCCTAATTCAAAGCAAGTTTGCATAAAAAGAGCAATTGCACTTTTGGACTGAGGCACAGGCAGAGACACAGAGATGACACACTCTCACCACCCCATCTACTCTGCAGAACCAGAGAAGTTCTGATATTCCCTTTTTTGCTCCCTCCATTTTACATTTTCTGCAAGACCAATATTTGTGTTAACATATATTCAGAATCCTCTCTATCTCTAGAGAGGGTTACTCTATGGGATGCTTTCTTGGCGGCCAGGTAAAGACACACGAAATTCAAAGTTCTTTACAGATGACTGTCTCAATGACCACAAAAATCAGTGTCTTACACTCGCTTGAGCCATCATAGCCTCTTAAAGAGCAGAAGGTCAAAATTAAAAATATAATCAAATTAAATACTTACCATATGGATAACTGTATTCTTTTGAACATTGTAACACACTTTGCAGTCAAGCCTACAGCTCTAGCACACAGCTTTACCAGAAACAAGAGAGCAGAACATGCTGGGGTCAAGCCATGATGGAAAAAGCACCAAGTGGAATCCCTGCCATACTTTTGCAGGTGTACAGCAATTCCCTCCCAGAAGCTGCCAGCAGTGGATAAAACATACTACCTATGTCCCACCTGTCCTCAAAAGAGGATATTTTCCAAAGACATATAATTTAGTGAAAAGGCACCTGTTGAGCCAGGTAAGATGCAGTTATACAAGTGCAATAAATTCTAGGATCAAAACACAACTTCCTTCCATGCGTGAGTAGTGGCTGTAGAGGTAAAGAGGGCACATTTCACCAAATGCTTGAGAAGACCAGGGAACTGTCAGGGACTGGTGGCACAGCTTGCTACTGTTGCAGCTCATTGGTGATAAATTCAGGTGAGTAGGGGACATGTGAGTAAATAGCCTCACTTACTCAATTCTTCACCTTGCTATCTCGCAGACTATCTGGTTCAAAGCTCCCCAGAGAAGCTTTTAAAGGAAAGACTTCAGACACATATATTAAAGATAGTGAGCTTGACCATTATCAGTAAAATAATTTCATACAAGAACAGTTTAAATGTAGTTAAAACTAAAGAAAAGATTCAAAGCTAGGACGCAGATGCTCCATCACAACCAGCTAACCATTGACAAAATGAATAATCTGCCAAACACATAAAAAAGCGTATCAGATTTCTTTTAAATTAATTGCTTTCCAACACCAGAAGTTACTACCTTTCCATAAATTCTACAGTTCATGAAATAAATGTTAGAACTTTGCTGTCAAAATCACCATCAAATTCATGGCATCTGTTCCACTACCTCACCTGAGTGTTCTGGACTTCCAAACCTGAACATACTCTGCTGTAACACAGATATA
>VXAZ01008133.1:476667-499167 GCA_013399875.1 Gymnorhina tibicen | reverse complement strand
GGATCTGAGCAAAAGAGGATAAAAGGTCGCATTTTTAGAAGGTAATCTTTTCACACATACAAGAGGCAATAGGCCAAGTCACTTAGCTCTTCCTAGCTAATCAAACTGCACAATTTCAGCATAGTGGTTCTTTTTTAGATGTAGGTGGTGATAAAACGATCCTCGGCTTGGGAACACATCCAAGATACATACACACTCCCAAACACCTCCCCCTACTCACCCCACCTCCAGTTGACTTGAACACAGACATACTTATCAATACTTTTTAAGGTAGCAACCATGATGATGAGGACAATTATGAAACACGAGAGAGGTCACAGTAAATCCAACTCGGAGTATGTGACCAAAGTTATGTGGGGAAAAACCAAGCTAGTGTCAGCATCAAGCATCTGTTGCTGCTGGTGTGAGGACAAAGCGAGTGCCAGAACAAGGAGGCAGTTTTGTAGATCTACTGTTTGTCAAGTCGCCCACTGAAGCAAGCCTCGAAATCAGTGTGTGTACTGTGGCCATCTGTTTACTTTTCACTAGCAAAACTCTTGACTCTTACCATCTCTTTGAAGTCATGGTCAGTGTCAAGAAACAGGTACAGTTCTGATGATCGTGCATGTTTTTTTAACTTGGCAGGGGGAAAATAGGAAGGAGGAAGGAAAACAGAAGTATGTAATTAGTTTATTAAAAAAAGGGGGGATTACAGGAAAAGGATCTTCATTTATTCAGATAATATTACGCCCCAAAGGGATTAAGCTATCAAGGTATCATGAAAGCAACTAGTGAAAACAGGAAGACTAGTCTGCCACAAAATAATGATTTATTTACTCAGCTTTGTAACAGAGAGCTGCTGAATTGACCTGGTCTTAAGAAACTTGTCGTTGATCTCTTCCCTCCGGTGACCAAAATTAGAATAGATCAAATGATCTATGATAAAGTGGAATTAAAAGCTCAAACATTCCTGAATCACTACTAAACCACCCACAAACACCACACTGCTAAGCTCCATTGCTGATTAGTTTCACTGTGCAAACTCCCCAGAGAGAAAGCCACTGTCCATTTACCAGTGTTGTTCATGCACACATCTCCTGAATCTTCACCCATTTTAAGGCTCTCTTAAGAACTAACATATTCTTGCTCTAACCTGCACTACACAATTTTGTTTACTTATGTATCTTTTTGACTTTCTCCCTTTTTCACTTGTGTCATAAACCTACTTGCATTTCCTCTCTCAGGAATCCCAAAAATTCCAATTGAGAGTCTCCTTTGAAATTTCTTTCATCTCTTTCTCTTATTTTAATGTTCTGAAACTCAGAATTCTGAGATTTCCATTCTTTTCAATTTTTTTTTTTATTTTCCTCTGTCCCAGGTCTTAAAAGGCAGTATTTAAGTGAGAACCCTAAAATATCACAAGTAAGGTACCATACGATTTCCAGTTGTGTGCACATGGCTTCCAGTGTGGGGTAACCTGCACTAATTTCATCAAAATATCCAAACATCCTTTGATAGAAGACAGATTTCATACAGTACTCAAGAATTCAGGTAAACTGCATCAGCAGTAGATAATGCCAAAGAATTGGAAAAATGTTCACATACTGGGTGAAGGTATATGGTATGACTTGTCCACACCTACAGAACTTCGAAAAATCTCAATTCCTTTTACATTTAAATGCTTGCTGGAGAGATGCCTGTGTATGTATACAGGTTTGTATTTTGGAAGCACCAATGAACAAATGGATATGCTATGTTTTTCAGCCACTAAAATTTGAAAATGAATTCTGTGCAGAAGCTAGTATTTTTAGTTGAATCAGGTCTTTCACCTCTGAAACAACTGCAGCACTATTTGCAGATAAAAGAGAGATTGCTCCTGAAAAATCCTATACACAACATTTAGAAAAGAAAGAAAAAAAAAGATGTAAGCTTACTGTCATGTGCCTAGTATAGAGGCTATAATTTTGGAGAAATACAAGGTGTATTACAGTTTCCTCTACAAAAACAATGCACCTTTTGGAATTGTTGTTTAAGTCCGATATTTCCACATAGAGAGCAATCACTAAAATTAGTGAAATGTTTCAAACTTCTTATTCCACAGAATAACCTGACGAAAGCAGACCACTCACTAATAAAGTGCAACTTAATAAATCATGTGAAATCTTATTTTGTTCAAACCCTTACTAACTCCTAGCACCATCTGTTACCATCAAAACTATATGACAAGATATGATATATAATTAATAGGTAAACAACAATCTAATTAAAATGGACAAATACTCCATGTTCCTGCCATTTGGGAGCTCTAATTACAGACTAAATTTTAAGCTTGAATTAAATATTTAAGCTGGAAAATTAACTTTCCTTCTCGAGCCTTGAATACATTAATACAGATATGTGAAGCGACTTCCTGATGGGAACTTAAACATGTAATTTAGTTTCATCAAAGCAGTTACTAATTGTTAAGCAGCAGTACCTTACCATATGTACACAATAGCTATTTAGAGCCAAAAAGGTGGTTTTAAAGTACCCCTCTGCAACCCTTTTCTGACATAAATATAAAATGTATATACAGCACAACAGTTTACACTGCACACTGAAAATAAATTACATAGAGACTTCAGCTTTCAAATGGGTCTTAGCATGCATAAGTCTGAACAGATCTAGATAAACAAATGTGTATTTTTGCTGCTGAAGAAACTAAAGAATGTCTAGAAAAGTTAAGATATTTTTACATTCTACTTACAGAATTTTGAACTTCAGAGTAAACACATGCAATTTGCCTGACCCATCCAGCAAAAGAAAATGCTGAAAAAAACAGGTGTTTCATGTAACTCAATAAGATGATCCAGATTTTCTTAAATGCCATATCAAAAGGAGAGAAATAGGAATAAAACTGAGAACAGAATTACACAAAACATTGTTAAAAAGGTTCCAAGCATGCAAGTGGTTAGAATTTATCTAATATTATTGTAGCACAGTAGGTATTATTGTACTAGGAATTTTGAGTATTTTCATTCTGACCAGGAATCGAATTCTAGGTGTTTAACAGTGCCCACCAGTCAACAACAGACTTCACTATTTTAGGAAAAAATGCAATACACCTTCGCTCTTTATGTAAAGCACAGTGATTTCCAAATAGTGCTGAGTTGAACTACCTTGCAAAGCATTTCCCTCATCTTATGAATACGGAGTTTGAGGCACACGGATGCTAGGTGACACCCACAACCATATGTCAAGGCTCCAATGGTGTAAAATACTCCATGTATATGGAACACTATGCTTTTCTGTGTTCACGTGGAACTCTTTTAAGGGAGGCATACAAAGATTTCAGTATGGTTTCAGTCAAGACTTGGCTTTTACAGACTCATATGGCCTGGGTCAGTGACATACAAGAAACAAGAACTCAGATTTCTTACCTTCAATATTCTCTTTTAATCCTAATATTCTCTATCCATACAACAGATACACATTTGACTTGCTTTAATTTAGATTCAGCTGCAGAACAGCAGGACATGATGTTAAGAGAAATAGTGCATTTATCTTTTTAAATATCCTTGAGATGGTATGTTACTTCCAACAGTGAGGAACAGAACACAAAGAAGCTTAATCCATTCATCTAGCCTTAAGAATTTTTAATTTTGGCATAAATACAGATGAAAAATGAATTACTGGGCCATGACTTCATCAAGGGATTCTAGTGACATCGAAACCAAACCTCTAATAGTTTGTGATGTCACTGCGAAGCCTCAAGGGATTTCTTGTTCCATAATTCAGAAGAACATGGCAGCTTCTCAATTTATGTAGTTAATGGACTGGAGACCCAGAATGTGCTTTAGGACCTACTCTGCTTCTATCACTTCCTCACTGCTGTCCTTTGTCCCATTCCTACAATACAGATATAATTTTACTCTCCCTATGTGATAGAAGTACACTGGCAGTTTACAATAACTGAGCTGGTATTTTCAGTTACACAAACTCAGATGCTGTTCCTTCTACGGAGTTTATTTAGACTGTATACATCCTATCTTAAATACTGTAAAGCCTATTATTTTAACAATATCCATGTTTTCACTGTATTTTCATAATACAGTCTGTGAACCTATTTTAAAATGATTAAATAATTCTTAGCAGAAAAAGAATAAAAATTGCTGAAAAAAAAGACTAAAACACTGACTTGAAACTTAGGTATTATAAATCTCTCTTAGAGCCATACTTATATGAATTTCAGCCATGTCTCACCATCCATTGCTTTGCTTTCCTCTTTGCTTTTCTCCTCATCAGTACTCCTGAGCTACTCACGCCTATAGCTCATGCTCCAGTCAGTATTTTTCAAGTTAGTAGAGTCATTGTTATACAGAGTCACAGTGATAAAGGACTCTGTACAACACACATTCACTGTTGTACTGGGTGCTGAAAGCAAGCATGGACTCCTCTAGGCATGTGCACTTAGTTCCTTTGGCCAAGCCAACTGGATGGGAACACTGCACGATTCCGTCATTTCAAGGTGGGAACACTGAACAGCCCTGGTGAGAGCAGAAAAGGAGAGTTTTTCTCTCAAGCCCAAGCAAGGAATGAAATGCATATACCAAATGAAGATTCTGCTTGTGTTGGACAAAGATATGCTCTGCTACCTTGCAGTCATTAAAATCTGCCTTCTTTTAATTCTATTAGGTTATGTTTTGAACCACACTCCGATTTTAAGGAAAGATGGCTGCTAGGCAAAACCATGTACCAAGTTCTGGGGAGCACTATCATTCCCTCTGCAGCCCAAGATACAGTCACATTCTTTCCAGTCCTATTTATAGACCATATTGTACCGTACATGTGCCATGGATCCTAATGTGAGGAAAATTATATAGATATTCAAAGCATGACATATTGATTCAACATATTGAACGGATTGTTTTTTCCTCTATTTATTTAAATGATTGTAATAGTTTATGGTGAGCTTAGCCCTTGAGACAGATGGTTGTAAACTCAAAATTTAAGTTTTAAATAACTGTATTAACATGAAGTAAATGATTTTATCCACCATCCTCATTAGAAGAATGAATTTATCTTAACACAGTCTTTAACCCTCTCCTGAGTTGTTTGTGACTATTTATCAAAGAAAGTGAACTTTGCAGCTCATTGACTGGTGTTTTAAAATGTGTCTCATCAAAATGTGTCTGATAACCACAGTATTTTTTTACACTGGGTTGGGCAAAAGCAACCTTGGGTTTAGGGTGAAGAGGGGAACTCTACCATTATCTATTTTGAAAAGAGCCTTAAATTTTAAGTCTACAGTTTATATCTCATCTAATTCTTTCCAAGAGAAAATGTCTAAGTTACCAAGAACAAAAGCATAAAGTAAAAACCTCTGTCCATAATTCATGCAAGCAAATAAAACAGTTTTCCCTTAAAAGACTACAGCACTACAAGATTTATGCCTGTGAAAAATACTGAATTATATTTATTGTACAAGAGCTTTATTCCTTTCCATCTCCCAATTCTATAAGCATCTCCTTCGTCCTTTCCTTTTTAGCCCTCTGTCATTGCACCTAATGCTGACTTCTGCGTTTTACTCCTGAACAATGTCAAAGGAGAAGAGATAATTTTGCCACTCACTCAGTATTTAAATATGATAACTAAACTTCATGACAGTAACTCCATTTGCATAATTAAAAAAAAATGCACTGATAAATGTGTGACCCATCCAAGCCTGATGATCAGTCAGAACTTTGTACAAACCAGTAAGAGTTCCACTGGGTACTTGTACAAGATCCACAACAGGTGGATCTATGTCAGCAAGGGGCAACTAGTCAATGTGGGTTGACAGGTAGAATGAAATGGTTAATACTGAGCATAAACATTCAAGCAAAACATCTTTTAGGGGGGTTTAATTTGAACTAGTCACATTCAGGACCAAAAGCCCCCTAGCAGCTATTACAAAAGAAGTCCATTTACTCACTGATGGTGTGCAACTTCCAAGTTAGCTTAATCCAAAAGAAGTCAATTTTCCCAATGCTGGCACAACTCTGCAGTATGAACACAATTGATACATTCCTGATCCAAACGAAAAGGCTAACCTAGGACCACACCAGAAAATCAAACACGCTTTCAATAAAATTGTTTACTTAAGGGTGCACATAAAGGTCCAGTAAAAATGCTAAAGTAATACTGAGTGAGTCAGGAAGCTTATCTGCATGTGTTTTAGGCTGCTTTTTTTAGTGAGTAAAAACTACGAAAAAGAAATGCTAAAAAAATAATATTTATGAAATCAAACTGAGACATTTTATAAAGATAAGACTTTTTTTTTAGCATTTAAAGGCACTTAATAGGGGTAATTGTGTATTTCAGAATAATTTTGAAGAATTTGTCCTGTTAGACTAATACACCAAATTTGAAAATTTTTAGCGAAATGACTGTTCCACTATATAAGGTAACAGAAGAAACAGCAGAAAACTCACAGTGAGAAGCTATTAAAAAAATTAAGGTGATGTGCTGTCCTGTTATTTTTGAAGTTCCTCTATTTTTGAATAAGTAATCTTAAGGCTGTCACGTCAGTCAGTTTCAGGTATCCTTCTCAGGATTTTTCACAGTTCCCAGTAGAGGCCACATTCTTGGGCAAAAACATACTTTCTGACAAGCTTTCAAATGCAGCATCTCTACAATGTGCATTTAGACACACACCTGAGCGAAGAAGATGGAGACCTCAACTGTAAGGTTTAACAAGTGCTTCTTAGCATTACTCTGCATTCTTCCATTATCTATTTTTCTTTATTACCAGTGAGGCAGAATTTGTAATGCCAGAGAGTTGTTACCGGTAATAACTGCTCACCTGGGATGGGCTCTTTTTACATCCTGCTTACCTCCTTTGATTTCAAGAGCCTGATATGAAAGTCTTAAACATAAGCCACTTAATTCAGCATTTTTTGGTAATTATTTAGGAGTTTCCTGACAGAGAATAAAGATCTTCTTTAGATATACAGACTCTTGACAATTCAGAAATTCATGTATTTCAATACTATGCAATAACCTCAAGTTCCACACTGGTTAGAGAAACTTGGTCAGTAATACTACTGAATTAGGTTACATGTTTAATTAATTATTTAAAAGAAATAATATAATAGTAAATAAAACTCTGAACCACTGGCAATAAATAAGTATATTCTTTCAAAAGGCTACTAAAAATTCTTCATAGTAATTATTATTAATAATAAACTATTTGGCTAAAGGAGTAAACACTGTCATGAATCACAAAGTAAGTGACAAAAAATGAAGTGCAAAATATTAATGTAAGAAGAAGAACTAGATACACAAAAATGATATTGTACATGAATTGCTTTTGGGTGCAATTATCTTCCTCACATGTTAATATAAATTTGGCATCTTATTATATGTTTTATCCCACAGGGAATTTTAATTCAGAAGCACAATCATCAATAAACTTGCGTCACAAAAACTACCAGTCTCACCTCCTAGTCTGATTTTCTACAGTCCTCTTCTGTGCAGGAAGAGAAGTTTAGAGTGTATGTGCTTCCTATAAGGGCAAACGTTTTTCTTGTTTACTATGCCACACGATTTATAACAGCCTTCCATTATATGGTGTCACTCAGAACACACAACACCCTTTTCATACTGATTAAAAAGCATTTTAAAACATTTTATCACATTTTAAAATACAGCCTGCATGCTCAGCTCCATTTTTTGATACGCACAAATACAACAGATATTAAGCGTGGAAGGCATCATGAGTAGATCATAAAACAAATACTTTGGCCAAAACCACAGGGCATTCTATGCCTTCAATCAAACCACAGCAATTAATATGAAATTCTAAATACAGAATATAATGCCACATAAATAGTATAACAGCCAAGTCCTGTCTAAGAAGCCATATGTTTTTTCCCATTGTTCAAAAAAAGGAGATGACTTCCCGTCACTTATGTTTCTGATTAGCAAGGTGATTTATGCCACAATCACTAAAAATGCCAGCAAGTGAATGAGAAAATGCATAGTGACTGCACCAGATGTGCACAATAAACAGGAATCCCATTGTAATCTCTGGTACTTAGTTTATATGAAGGTAATGTAAGAAACACTCTTGGATATGGCAAAGTCACTCTTTTTTTACATTTGACTATAAATGATATGAAATAAATTGTGTGTTTTATACTTTATGGCATGCATACATTGATAAATTAGGTACAGTTTTGTATCCCAACTTATCTACAAGACAAACCTGGCTAAGATCATGGGGATTAATTGCTTCAGAAGTGTGAAATGCAGCTTTTCCATTCTTTTCTGCACACTCAGTGAAGAAACAATGATTAATCACTGTTTAACTATTCTCCTGAGGATCTACAAGATTGCCAAAGCAGGACTTATCCTCATAAATCCAAAAAACACAGGTTTAGATTTGTTGCCAGCAACTGAAAGAACATGAACTCAGAGCCATTCGTTATCAGATTAAAATAATGTCAAGGCTTTAGAACCCCCTACCAGAACAAAATTCTTTTTAATTTGCCCCTAACAATGGGAATTGGAGTATCAAACCACATTTAAGAAAAATATATGTATTTGTATATATGAACATATCTCCCATCATCAGAAGTAAAACATCCTGATAATACAGCCACTTCCATTAATCCAGCACGAGAGAAGCAGCATCTTTAAACAGGAATGTTTCCACTGATATTAACGCTCAGTAAATTAAAAAAAACCCAAACAACTCACTTAAAATTACATCCATTTCATTTGTTTGCAACAAATCCTACTTACGTATATAAATAGTTTGTTTAAATGTCTGAGAATTTGTTTAGACATCTTAACTTTTTGATAGAGGACTGTACTTATAACAGTGATTAACATTTGTCTAACCACTTTATAATCAACATTTAATAAAAATCACTGTGTTCAATACAGAATTCACTATGCAAACAGATCACATGATCAAATGAGAAATGCAAAAATCACCTGTTTAAAACTTTCTCCATTTAAAGAAGGTATTCATAAAAATGCAAAATTTATCATGGAAATAACAGACAGTGCTGCACAGACTTGGGCTGTATACAACAGCATCAGAGGACTGACAGCCTTTTCTAAAAAGTTCCAGTTTAAGAATTTGAGTATCTATTCCTGCATTTAAAGAGACAAGAATAACTGATGTCAAGCGCTGTCTAAAGATTCCCCCAGGAAAAAAAAACCCAAACTAGAAAAACCCCACCACATTTAAATGATTGTAGTATAAGGAAAGAAACAAACGTTTCATCCTTCAAAAATGCTGTGTCAGTAACAGAGAAGCTGATGTGGGAGAGAGGAATCCATGTCAGAGTTCCCAAGTGCCTGGGAGCCAGAGTAAGCAGGTAAAGCCTGTTGCTGACCAGTGGCTCTGGCCTGCAGCTGTTCCCACTGGTCAGATCCCTGTGCTGCTCTGTGACCTCCCACATCCCCACCTGCTCCTGTTCCCCCACTCCCCCATCATGCTGGGGTTTTTTTCCCCAAAACAAGTTAATGCTGATAAGGTCTCCTACTTGGCTGTAGGCAAAGTCTAAGAATGACTAGGTGGATGCCAAAAACCTCTGTAACTTGACCCTGCTGTCCACCTGCAGCATTCTGCTGCAGGGAAGGGTACCTGCAACACCCCACAGTCCCACCCTGGGGACAGTGCCATCACTTAGTGTTACACACCGAACAGATGTGGCAAGCTTAGCCATGGAAATTGGGGTGTTAGAATTTTAATATTGTACTGTAAGAGCCATTAGCTACAGAAAATCCACAGTAAGTAACGGATGAACTTCTTAACGTTATTTCTATAAATGTGACGGTGACCCAGAAGTTACCATGAAAGGACAAACCTTCTCTGGGTGACACTGGCTTCAATGCAAGGATAAACACAAAGGAGGAAACTGAGTTTGATGCAAACACTGTAAGCACACTGCACAGGCCGAGAGGCTGGCTAACTATATGAGCAACACATACTCATCTGGAGCACCCTCTTGCTTGCAGTTTTGTATGGATTTTCTGACATTTCTCTAAGTTTCACAAACTGGAAGACCTTGATTGAGTCCCAGGTCAGTGAACGTGTTTACAAGCTTGTATCCTTCTCAGAGACAACTGAAAGTTAAGTTTATAAACTCACCAAATTTAGCTAGAAACTTCAGGCACTAAAGAAAATGATTCACTGGCATTTCAGCTCCTTCTTCAGATCAGTTCCCAGGGAGGACCAGCATCCTCAACTGAATCCCACAGTACAACTAATACCCACTCTCAATTGTAAAGCACTTCAAGATTTGCAACTACAGATATCAACCAGTCTGTGTTTACTAGGATTTCCACATTTAAGTAGCCCAATTTATACTTTTTTCTGTTCCAAGAAACATTTGACAAATATTATTCTACTGTTATTATCTACTTTCTGAGGTTGAGACACACTGTGGAAAGACAAAATCAAGTGTGCAATGTATCCTTTGCTTACAGCAAAATAATTCACTGCTAATTTGGTCATTAAACAGAAGTCTTTACAAAATCATACATAATGGGATTAACAGCTCACAGAAGTAGTTTTACCTACAGGTTTTAACCTTATTTACCAAATTGAGGTATTGAAAACTATTCTTTCACCTTCTCTCCAGATATGCAACTCCCAGTACCTAATTAGGAGGAGTGGAACATTAGAATTATTGTGATGCTTGTAATTTCTGCATTATTAGTTTTAGGTTTGCTTTAAATTTGTTTCACAATGCACTGGAATATGTTATCCTCCATATTAAGTATGCAATGTGAGTGAGGGGGAAAAAATACCTGAAAACAAGGATATTTAAGAGTCATGGACCCTGGTGCTATCAGAGTAATTTAAAAATATGGATTACGATTTTACTTTGCAAATTGCTAACACGCAATAAAATAGCAGACCTTCCACTGTTACATTTCATGTATATTATTTTTTAATTATAGGCACAGTGTATTTCTGAGAAATTTCTTACTGAACAATTATAAGCATGTATGGAAAATCAGATTACATATTAAAGAAAGTGCCTGATGCATCTGCCTATGTAACTTACTGTATTATTCATAGCAAGAGAAACATTTTTACCTACCTTTAACCATTTTTTCTTGCTATTCAACTACTGTAATATCTTTCCTTCCTGTTGGACTAGTCATCAAAATATTAAAGGTGCAGAAAAAACAGGAATATATAAAATTACAGAACTGTTTTTGGAAACATGTATTGCTTGGAAAATTCCTCCAAATATTTTTGTAGCAAATCAAGAAAAATAATGTATGTTCTGCTGTTCAATGATAATCATCAGCTGCTACAACACTGCACGGTCACTTCAATACCTATTTTAAGAGTACTCTTGGCAATGTTGCTCCTGGGAGACATTCAGATTGCAGTAACAACATACTTTTTTCCCCTCTCATTTTCATTCAACTAATGAATGCAGACAATTTCCACTATTCCTCACTCCAGCTGGACTTCCAAAAGGTCTTGTACCTGAGCCTTCACTGCTTACAGTGCACCTGGTGAAAAAATGCTCTACAATGTTTCCCCAGTAACACCACTAACTACTGTTAAGGCAGTAATACCATCCTAGGCTTTCCTGCATTTATTTCTCATAATTCAATGAATTTCCCAGTCTCTTGCTTTACAGCCCTATATATATATCTATGCGCTAATCCTCAGGATCTCTAAAAGTTTCAGGATGAAATCATTCCTTACAATCTTTTTCCTTGGACATGAAGCAACTTTCTCCAGCAACAAAAACGTTCCTCTATATTCCTCTTTTGGATGGATCTCAGACTACAGAACCAGCTTCTATAGGAAAACATTTCAAGCATCAAGTTTCATCGCTTTCCGTATCACTTATTTGCACTTTCTCTCCCTACCATGCATAACTTGCATACAGATACACATGCACACAAAAGAGACACCAAGATACTGCAGCACAGATACTACTACTCCCCTGAATAAAGATGAAAAAGCAAAAATACTAAAAATGATTAACAGAAGAATGTTTGGCAAAAAGCTCCTTTTAAGATACAACACAGAAACAGAAGCTCACATATTAGCTCCTTAAGCAGTCCCTCTGACGATCCCCACTTTTGGGACTTAGGTTTGCACTAAGACCTCTTTAGTGATGTTGCATAAACTCAGCTTTCATGGGGACCACTGTCGCATCACATCACCCCTCGGAATCACCCCTAGCCCTTTGCAAGTGTCAGCTAGTACTGAATGCTTCAGAGCATCTTTTCAGCAATACAGACTGCAGTATCACCTTTATCAACAGGAATCAAAGGGAGTATTTATCGCTGTTGAATACAATAAGTACTACAGCCTAAAGCTGCTGAATGCTACGTCTGCTCTCCCACACATCTTGTCAACCAAAGCAGAGTTTTCTATGACAAGATTTTTTTTTTTTTGGTACACCAGACAGAGATCTCTCAAAAGCCAATCAGAAATCATGAAACAAATTCACAACAAAAACTAAGTTATAGCCAAAAGCCTTACTACCTTCTGTTTCAAACACAAGGAACATTCCTACAATTCGGCATCATCTAGCATTGACAGATGGACGTACATACCTACAAAAATCATAGCCTTCCCAGAAAAGTGAATGAGAGAGAATTTCCCCATATAAAAATTCTAGTCGTATTAATGAGTATGAATAAATAGGGATATAGTATTAAAGCCAGTCATCCTAAGAAATATTGCTGGGTTGGAAACTACCTTGGTATTTATTAATGAGGGTAGGAAAAAACTGTACAAAAAGAACCGCATGAAATACAAATGCTTACTGTAATACAAACAGTATCATCTTTACTACTACAATTGGATTTGTGAAAATGAAACATTTATATAAATGTGTATGTATACACATGTACTTTTTTTTTTAGATCAGACACGTCTATTTTTTTCTCAAGTGCTTAATGTGCTAGTGCTCATAATAATGAGAAAACTCTGAAATATAAATCAACTTGGGTAAAACCAAGATACATAAAAAAGTGGGAAAGTCTGCTATGTTTTCTAGCTATTTGGCTATTCAAAGAGTGTTATATTGGAATAATCAAGTTTTAACAGAACACAAACTTCCATGTTTTGTTCACACCACAACTTACAATAAAAAAGTGATTACAGAAATATTTGAAAGCCAAAATACCTTAAAAGTATTACTTCTCAAATCTTTTGACTCAGAAGGCTTTATCATTTCCATCTGCAGGTCTCACATTTCATCCTTATCTTTGTCTTTGTCTTACAGAATTCTAAACAGAAGAGCAACGATGCAGAGGAGGCTGAATGCAAACTTTAGCATTGTTAATGATACACATGTTTCGCCACAGATCCAGAGAACTAGCTGGCCACAGCAGAACAAAAATATCCAAGTCTAACTATATCTGGACAGCAATGAAGACAGACCAAAACAAACGGCACTTCAAGAGGCCGCAGGGTTAATATACAGTATTTAACTTACAAGCAAAGTGATGTCAGTATTTCTTTCACAAACTTTTCCTAATTATTTTTTATTGTTATTCAATGATGCACAAATAGTAGCACTAAATAGTAACAAGTAGATTCTTGGAAAGTCTGGTTCTGATTGTGTTAGGTTGTGGTTTTCAAAAGCAAAGCAGCTGCTCTCTCCTAATTTCTTTCAGAATCTGGAAAGAAGGTCACTAGGCCAAGGAATAACAGAGAATGCTACATGAATAAACCACTGCTTACTAGCAGGAAAGGAGTTTCACTATGATCTATGGCCAAATAAAATTTCAGTAGCCATATATTTTTACTGAAGCAAAAATCACAGTAGTTCCATAATACTTGTGGAAATGCACTTGAATTGCATATATCTACCCTACATCCAACTACAAGGATGGCTGAATGCAGAAGTATTTCTGCCTCCCAGCATCACAAAACTAACGGATGGTTACTATTTTGAGCTAGAATTACAATTTTGCCATTATTATTTTATTAATGTTGGCAGCAGTGAGAGCATGAGGGTACAATGACCACAGGTTTTTACTTTCAGCTAACTGTGGAGAAAAACCTGGGCATTTCCACCAAAGCCAGAACCCATGCAAGTGCACAAGTGAGTTATTTCCTTAAAATGACCAGGGCAGAAATGGCATGGAGGTATTCTAACAGGTGTGGGCTCAGGGGTTAAGGTTACTCTTATACCATTATAAAGTAACAATAAAGGAACTATCTTCCAGGGAAAAGAACCGTCAGTATGTGCTGCCTGCTCATGAAAATACGTAAGTCTAGCAAAGAAAAGGCAACAATATCTCAGAGAAAAATGGTGGCTCAAACAGGCTTCGAAGCCATCACTACCATTAGTTTGAGACTGAATATTGAAGTTTCCAAAGTAGTTTTTTTCCTGAAAATTTAAGATACACAGCTAGAACCATTTTACTCCTTTTTATACAATTTCCTTTTGTCCCCACGAGATCTGACTTTTCCAATGTGAATGAATACATGTGCAGGGAAGGATTAACACATCACTGATTTTTTTTCTTGTTTAAATAATTCTGTGTAGGCAACACAATTTATTGGTATAAAGTAGGATTTATGGTAATATATTTCCTCTTCAAGACATAAATAAGATTTCTTAATAGTTTTCTGTAATTCATTTTCTTACAGTACCACATTCTCATACATTTACTAGCATAATGCATCTGCTAGAATAGCAATTGCATACCCTGAACACTGTTTTAAAAAGTCTTCAATACTAACAATCCAATCTGCTAGAATCTTCTTCCACAATTCATTGTCTACATCTTGCAGCCTTTTACCTTCCTACAGCATATGCTGGATTTTACAAAAAAAAAAAAAAAAAAAAAAAAAAAAAAAATTAGATTTACAAAACAGAAACATACAAGGTTACAAAGAATATGAAAGCTATGAAACTAGAAAAGTAGAACATTATACTGAAATAACCATATGAAAATGTACAGAAGGCTACAGGTCTTTATTTTTCAACATTTCCCCTTACTTCATGTTATATTGCCTTCATTTTCTGAGAAGTTAACTTTTCAGTCTCTGGTGGTGATAATTAGAAAACGAACTGCACATATGTCTGTTTTTTTAATGTGGACAGAAATTATGTAATTATTCAAATTATATCAGAATTTATATTCAGAAAATTGGTTGTCAGTCAGAAGTGTCTTCTTTATAAAATGACAAAATGACTCGACTAAGAGCAGATGAATTCTAGCATGAATATCCACTTACAAAATTCTCTCTTCTGTTAACATGTTCTCAACATTTTAGTTGTCTCTGCTGGAGTACCTTCTACTAGAAAGCCTTAGGAATTTTTTTTCCACTGCAGAGGAGCTAAGATAAACAAAGAGATCAGAGTAAAGAATGGGGTATGTGAGAACATAAAGCACTTAAATTTTAAAATTTCTGCTGCCTAGTACAATATCAATATGCAGAGAAAAATGTTTTCCATACATGTAATGCTAGTTACCTGAAATACTCTCCATGAGTCTTACGATATGACCGATTCTGTCGGCAGCGCCTTTCTGAGGAACCTTCTTTCAGGAGCTCAATGGACAGTACAACAGAGGAGAGAAACACCCACAAAGACAGGTGATACTCAGAAGGCCTATCCAAGAAGTTATTTTTCTAGTGCTAGCCATTTAGCAGTTGCATAAATGTTCCAGATACAGAAATACACATATACATGCATGGATAAAAGTTATTGTCAGTGTATAAGTTACTACTATCCTGAGACTGAAATAATTTATGTAACATCTGTTTTCATATTTTTTCTAATTTTTTCTAATTAACATGCATATTTAACGCATAAACGCTCAGACCACCTATTTTTCTGCTGATTTTTTCCCTTTCCTAAGTCATGTGTTCCTGTGGGGTGCTCAGTATAGATGAAGCATTAAATTTGTTTGGAGGAATAGCGGGTGCATAGTAAAGAAAATACTTCAGACTATCTAAAAGAAGAAAATATGCTAAGAAAATAATCAAAAAATGGGCTACAATGGCTTACAATATAAAAATAAAGGGACTTCCCAAAAAAATCTAGTCTTCTACTCATGAACCAAAAGCGGAATGTCACTGACCCCCCCACCGCTGCCCAAGATACGTCAAGAGTTCAGCTTCTAAGCTTTCAGGATTTCTACTTTCAGCTTGTACTAAAAAGCAGGGAATAAAACCCTGAGCCTGTGCAAATCAAATTTTAGTGATGTAAGATGCCACAGCTATGGTTTTTTTTTTCATTTCTCATTGTCAATACTTAAAATATTCACTGGACACTAAATAGTACAAAGCACTGAAAGTTAACTATACCAGAAACAGATTTAAAACCGCAGCAAATGTCGCTATTACATTGTGTTGTTCACATAATATCAAATAGTTAAAGTTAAGTTCAAAATCTAAAACCTTGAGAAGACAATAAATTCAGATGAGTGGAAATAATTTATCCCATTACATTTACAGGACTAAGCGGAAAAAAGTGTATGTTTAACACAGTCAAGATCTTCCTTAGTAGGCCTCAGAACTGTGAATATGTCCATCTTCCTCCTCCCATACTGCCAAAAATCTAAAATGAAGAGCAATAAAAGCACTTATCATCTTTTCTGTATATACTCTACACAAACACTGTTAGCTGTATATCATCTACATTTGGGTGAAGTTTAAAGCCATAATGCAATTCAAAACATAAAAAGAGGTGGAAAGGGAAGATCTTTGCTGTTTTGTTATTCATGGCAGAGGTCTACTCACCCCTACAGACAGCATGGGCATCCTGTCCAAGCCTAAACAGACCCATTTTTGTCCTCCTGGGTCTGAAAGTCTCTCATGCCTGAACTTCAGGCATTCCTGAGCTCATCCCTCTTTAGCCACTGTTAAGAGAGAGACAATATTCCTTGTTTGCCAACTCACCAGTAAGAAAAAGACATGATCACTGCCTATCACCATTAGCTTTAACTATCTTATCTCAGCACCTTCTCTCTTCAGGTTTCATGAGATGCAAAGTTAGGAAGACAGCTACAGTACTGTCTGGCAGGTGATCCAAGAAGAAGCCCAGAAAAGTGCTGCACCTCCCACCTTTAAGCAACCTGTTCTTCAACTGATAGGAATGGCACTGTTCAATGATACAGGAGGCATTTATCTTTCTTCTCATTAGTCCCTTTGCAACCTCAGACACATACATATTTTTAAACAGTAACCTTCTCAATTGCTATGAAAAGGAACAATCAGTCTTTATGTTCCCAAATCAGAAGCTGGACATGTTAAATTTCTTTTGAACACTCTTACACAATAACCAACCTCTAGGTGAAATTGTAATCCTCTCAGAGTACAATAAAAAGTAGGAATATGAACTCTCCATTCATACCTGAACAGCAATTTGACACATCTTAATATCACAACTAAACAAAGTGCACCTGATGAATATATAAATACTGCAATCTCTTGACTACAGTTATTACAGGTGGGGTAGACTTCAGTGAAACTGAAACCTGGGTCTTTGCCAGTATTTACATGGAAGAGCTTAGCAGCATGCATTCTGTGAGCAAAGTAGGACATTTAATACAGCCAAAATCTCTGCAATGCTCCTATTTCCTCAGCATTCTGTTAATATCGTCCAAACTGAAGCACTCTTCAGCTCTTTTGAGCTTTCTAAGCATCTTCCTTTACCTTTGCATGTTTTTAACACAAAAAATGTTTATCATCTTGAATACTTACAAATGTAGATTTGTAAGAAGTGCCAACTGGGATTAATTAACGCATCAAAATCCAACATTAATTCTCACAAACTTGCCCCAGTTAGAAAGCACCCCCTTGCTGGAAATTCCTCATTTGACAGGTCAGATTGCTTCTTTAGTGAATAGCTTCTTCACCAATGCCAAAGGCCTTGTCCTCCCTTTCCAATCCTGTCCCTCTTACTTTGGTGAAAGGCTTGACTTGTACTTTAGATTTTAACAGTAAATTCTGAACTAAAACTTGATTAGCTCTGGAAATATCTGAGTTACTCAACTGTTACCATGAATGCATCTTGATTTTTTCAGGTGACCCAACACTCACAGTTCCTATTGTACTTATCATTAATATTAATCTGCATATTAACTAAAAAGGCATACTGAAGACAGCTTCCTAGAAACCTGCTGACTTTTCCCTTTGCCAATTCTGGCAGGCCAGGGACACAAGCTCACAAAAAAACGGCAATGCAAAATGCATCCAAAAAACGCATTGCTAATAAGAGAGAATGGGGTCAACATGAGGTCCTTAAATATACAGCTGCAGCATCTCTTGTACATAACTTTGTTTTTAAGTACTTGTCACCCTCACTGAGCTCTCTGCAACGCCGAACAGCAATCTGACTACTACACCCTTGTACTACATAGGTACAAGCACTGTGATAACCCTTGCATAAACTAACAGAGCTACATTTCAGAAACACAATTTTTATCAACCGGGAATCAAGTCCAAACCAACAATCTGTATCTTTTGAAGAAATTTCTGACTATCAGTTTTGCTCAATTTTCTCTGTCAGTCACATTTATAACCCTCAGGTTAGAGATTTATGGATAACTGCATTAAAAAAGGCTGAAAAACCTTTGGTTTTGCTGGTATTAGCATTGACAAATGCTCAACAAACCACTGTATTTGTTTACCTAGTGAAGACTGCCTTTGGAACTAGGTGGGAAAGGTGATCAAAACAGGCACGGAAGTCTTTTCTATGGAAATAAACTCACATATATGCTCACAAATTATGGAACCAATCTACAAAATATTTTGCACGTATACATATACAAAACATCTGTAAAGTGAAATTAAGTTTCCAAAGCATATCAGCTGTGTGAGTGAATATCAAGATTCAAGAATATCAGGTTAAAAGGCGCCAAACTACCTTGATTGTATCCAGTTTATTAACAAAGAGCTAGCATCCCATCTATTTTTACTACCTCTTCATGAAGCCTTGTGGACCACAAAGCATCAATTACAGAAAGAAGTACCACTACATATTATGCTTCATCAAGGCTTGACTCGAATTTTGGTCACTGCAGTTGGGGTATGTCACGTTTGCAAGTGGATACGTGAAACCTGTGCTTTTAATGCATGACTTCCTGGCCAGGCAATCAAAGAGATTCACCAGTGTACAGATAAGAGAACCTGCTTGAATAAGGTTTGCATGTTTCCAGCTCTTAAAGTGGCATTAGCGTCTTCTTATCGGGTGTTTGAAGCAGTCTTGGATGTACAAATAAAAAGGAGCCCTGAACAAAACGTTTACCTTTCAACTACAGTAGTTTAAAACATCTGTTAAAAGTATTAAGATTGGTACAGGAAAATCACTCTCTTTAAAGACTATCTTTATTGCTTTCTGTCTTCTCTCCATGGTCACCTGAACTTCTGGACTTGCAAGAAGTGCCAACATACTTGGCCTTCTGATTCCCAGACACACCTAATGGACTGCTTACATACCCTTGTACATCATTCTCTCCTAGAATCACATCTCTTCCTGCTGTGGACACTAAAATTGCTATAAGCATCACAGTTTTTCTGGTGACTCTAAATCCTCCATCATGGCCAAGTCACACTGGACATTTTCTGCCTTCATCAGCAAACCAGAATCCCACTAAATATAAGACATGTAAAATTCACCTACTCACATGAACAATGGATGAAAACATAAAGTAGGAGAACCTACTTCTTCAATAAATCAGACGAGAAACATACTACAATCATGCCTTATCTAGAAAGATGGGGAATAGGTCTGTAGCTTCGAATGTTCAGCCCTTTCAGATGTGAGGGGCAGGAGAAGGATCATAAACTCAGTGCTGGTAGAAAGTCACGCAGATTCTGTGTGATGCCATATTCATACAGGAAGGATGACCTGCACTGAGCACACTACTGTCAGATATCTGATAGATTAACTACCTACCACTGTCAGGTTTTTTGTTTTCCTAAATTCCACTTTTCGAAATTAATTAATTGAAAGCATTAATTAATTAATGCTTCTGATATACTAAACATCTTCAACCATAACTCACTTGATAATGGTTTGTTTTCTACCTGCTGTATTTTTGAGGCACATCAAGAAAGTAATAAAACCTTTGAATGTACACGGGAATGGTCTCTTCCTGTGCCAGCTGTTCAGGAAAAACAGATTAAATGACCATCTCATCCATAAAGCCAAGCTAAAATGGAGCACTGTGGCCATCTTGATCACAATGCCACGAAGAAAATACCACTGTTGGTTTGTTCAAAACCTCTGAAACATTTATCAAAATATGATCACATACTGTGAGAGAATACATGCATACAAGTTACTGACTATCAGCAGTTGGAAAGACAAAAACAAACACATGCAATCAGGTAGTGTGCATCATCATCTTTTTTAAGAGATACTGTCAAGAGCCTTGTTGACTGACGTGCCTGTCACAGGCCCCCACAATACGATAGAAATACTTTTGCTCTTTTACTTCCTGTGCCACTATCATATTAGGAGACTGTATTTCCTTTTCTGTATTCTGTCCCATCTTGATAAATACTCCACATGGTAAGGGGGTTACTAATTTAGCCCAGCCTCTTGAGGAGCCAAGTTAAATCTGTTTATATTAAGAGACTGCCTTGGTAAGCTGCAGGCCCCCCAAAAGCATATAGAAAGCTAGCATCTTTACAATGATTTACTGAAAGCAGCAGCTCGTTTTAATAAAACCATCCCAAAACATAAAATTGATTGAACCAACTGCTGTGCAGGGCATACACAACAGCTGATCAAAATCATTCAAGATTTTTATTCCTAGAATATCTCCAGAGCTTGTAGAGTTTTTCCTACTTCATTATTTCAGTTCTGATACACAACTCACTTAGGCAAGCAGAAAAATTAAGGCTAACTGATATTCTGATATTTTTAAGCAAAAATTTGGATAAACTCAAAATAATATCCCGTGTGAAAAACCAAAATGAAAGCCAAATACACTTGATAATCACCAGCAGTTTTCATAATGTAAAGACTAACTATTATCTTCCCAATCATCCCTCTTCATATAACGTCTTGATTAATTGTATCCCAAAGAAGTTCCACAACACCCCATACAGATTACTCCAAAGGACACATTTCTTCCATTTCAATAGGTTCTAAAGGATAGATTTTTAATAGCATTACAATACACACAGACACACAGACACACACACATATAATTGTGCTTTAAAAAGGCAGGAAAAGATGAAAAATTTTTCCAAACTCCAAAGATATCATTGCTAACTTTACCTTCCTTACACAAAATATCACCCAGAAGAGTTTATCTATTTTGTTGAGCATAACAAAAAGTTCACCGTTTCAGAGTGTGCTACATGAAGCTTTGCCTGCCTTTTATATAGCAAAGTAATTTTATGGTATTGTGTCACAATGAAGGACAAAGATAAGCCAACTGTTTAGATTCCTCTCCTTTATGTTGTGGCTTTGATCACTAACAATGCTGCATGAACAGCCAACAGAAGGCTGACATTTCATAAAATATGCAGTGATAAAAACTAATACTGTAGCATCTGGGAGCGATATATAAAATGCAGAAATACACCTAATAACTGTGATCTTAAATTACAAGTTACTAAAAGCTAAATAAGCAGCATACCTAAAAGAAAGATTAAGACAGGATTTTTGTGGTTCTGCTCCTAAAAACAAATTTAAAAAGATTAATCCAAGATATGCTATCTATTATTCTTAACAATTCCTCTGGTTCCCTTGTATCTTAAAAGCAGCCCTGTAGAAGAGTGCTTTTTTGCCGTATCATTAGGTATCAGCAGAAGCCAAACACATCATAAGCCTTTTTTGTGCTATATTAATGCTCTAATGCTTTGTGAAGTCCCCTTTATTGTCTTTTTAAAAATATCAATCACACAAAATATACATAAAACCTGATGATTGATTCTTCACTGTTATGTAAAAAGCTGAAGCTCTGTGATGACAAAAATAAGTAAAAATCCTTCCAATAAGCTGCATAAATTAAGAAAATCTCAGAGTAGAAATTACATTATTTTCATTTATTTACCTTAAGAACATTAAGAACCTACAAGACAGGCCACATAAAATGGAGGATTGCATCCTAGAAAGCAGTGAATCCCTACAGAACTTACAAGTCATTGTAAAAAACCAAATGCTTTTTTTGCTCTTACTATGTTGCTGTAGCTAAGAAGCTAAAAACAGTCCCTGGGTGCATTACAGGGAAATATATGGTAGTACTAAGGACCTGAAATTATCTGCACATATGGCATCACTGGAATGCTATAACCAGGCCTGGTATCTTTAATTTAAAAGGAAGTTGAAATTAAAAGGGCCAAGAAAGGAGTTACAAGAATTACAGTCAGGAAATCCTTCTTTTTATTGTGTGTCTGAGAGAGACGAATAAAAGATCAGTATATTTATTTATAATAAGATTAGAGGTGACTTGATTGAGATCTACAGCTCAGTACACGTGGAGAAGGTGTAATAGCCAATAACTATCTAATCAATAGAAAAGGATAGTAAGACAGAATTCCTGAAAAACATCAGACAAATTTGGTCTAGAAATACGATGTCT
>VXAZ01008133.1:396922-476436 GCA_013399875.1 Gymnorhina tibicen | reverse complement strand
GGTGCGACATTTGCTTATGGCACTATAAAATGGGTAGGATTTCCTCAGCATAGTTATGAGATCTAGTAAAGTACAAGGTCTAAAGATCTAATTGTACCAAGGAGAACATAATGAATTCAGCTTTTTAGTATTAGGCCCTCATTTAATAGCAGGGGAAAACGAATCATGTATCAGATGAAAAAAGAATGCAAGAGAAAATCCATATTCGGTGCCTAAAGAACTGTGAAGCATATTTTTGGTCTGAAAACGCATACTGAAATTACAGTTTAAGTACATTGGAGGCAATTGTCCTTGTGGTTATAATTAACGTCCAAATTTAGGGACTTCAGCGCTTAATGCATACCCACCCCCCTATTATTCTTACCATGTTTTTCTATGTCACTTAATGGAGATGAATACTCTTTTCCCACCTCATATTTACATCAAGGCTATTTAATTTCTTTAGGCTGCTATAATAGGTTAAACGGCAGTCTCGACATCACTCTTCATCTCCCACTGGACAACGAATGGCGTTATAAGACTGAGAATAGATGAAGGCATATTTACATTCATAATGTTCTTGACTATAAAATTTATGTAAATTATGATTTTATATTTGCAAATACTGTAATTTTCAGTTTCAATGAATACTTTACTACTCTTTCATCATTAACTTTCTATGTACATTACATGAAGAGAAAAACTAATGAAAATAAAGAAACTAAGTGCTGTGATCAGAGAGGTACAGGTCTCCTGCAAAAGGAAAAAATGCTTTGTTTTTTAATGGATCTTACTCCTGTACAGACAGGGGGCTGGACTACACCTCACTGCTCATTTGGAGTGTGTAAAACCTACAGCAGTTTTTAAGCAGGTAACAACAAAACCAGATTTTGCATTGATGGCTTGTATTTTAACCCCACCAAAATCTAACAGCTCTATTGCTGATGAAAACTAATTTTTTTTCCCCATCTGTATAAAGAGTATTTTTTCTATTCATTGACAAAACACCATGGAAACACTATGTTAATTACAGAACTGCATGTAAAGTTTGGGAACATGTTTACAGATGTTACACAAGAATGAAAAACTATCAAAATATCAAATTTCATTAACTAAACTATTGTTCCACCAAATGGATAGAATGATTTTTAAATATCCTTAGAGTGGAAAAGGAACTTTTCAGTTAAGAAGAACATTCATCTCTCATACCTCTCATGAGACATAAACACACACACAAACACACAAAAACTGTGTATTTCTACACACACACTATCATGATTTTTCTGTGATGGTGAGCTAAGTATTTTCTTTAATTTTATAACATGCAACTCTGACTCAAAAAATCTATGCTTCCAGAATGAAAAACTGGCAAATCATACTGGTCCAAATATTCTGACATATTTTTAAATGAGGAAATTTTTTTGGTGTGTTTTGGTAAGAGCTTAGTGTGACATTTTCAGACTGCAAATGCAAACATATGTAATGAAACAGCTCTCAAACTACCACAGTCTCAGATACATATGTTATTTTTAAGGAGGTGATTCCTTGATACCTGAGAAGTACTATGAGAATGAAAAAATGTCACACATCTTAAGGAAGTAAAATCGGGCATGTAAGACGAGACGGATCAGTTCTGCGTATAATGAAATTGCTGGTTATACGTGTTGTTTTTCAAGTTATTCAACATGTAATCATTAGAAGACTCAACTTGAAATGCATGGACTGTGTATATATTTAAAGAGATATATTTTAAAGAATTTTCTGGTCTTTCTTAGCTTTATGCCTTGTTATAAAAATGAATCTAAAAGGACTTCAAGATTCTGTTCCAGTTTGACAAGTGGAGGAAGTATGGACTCGGAACAATGGCCCAAACCATCAATATCTNAGTACTCAATTTCCTAAACTTCTGCTGAATGTCTGTATCACAAGGGAAGTCAGTATCACTGCTATACCAGACCAAATTGTAGCTACCAAACAAGAAACCCTTTCTCTTAGCACCCTACAAATACTATGAAAAGGGAAAGTTATTCGGTGGGACTTTTAACAGCAAAACCTTGAGGGATGTTGAGAAGACCTTCCCAAACTCAGAGCTTGTTTGTACAGGAAACAGGGAAATCAACCTGATACCACTCCATAGTACTTGCCACAGAGAAAATACTGAAACCTCAATATTAATTACAAAACTTAAAATAGTCACAAGAAACAAGATGCCAGAAGCTATTTTAATACTGGCAAAGTCTTATATGCAGCTTTTACTACAATTCTTCAAAGAAGCTTGCATATTAAATCCTCTGTATTTCAAATTCCTGCATTGCCCACTAATGATATATTCAAGAAAGGAATTACATGTGAAAAGTAGTGTCAGAAAAATTAAGAAAACTGCATTAGCCAAATTTTCTTTTCAAAGAATCTAAGAGCACAAGGCATAAGATCCCTGTGTAAGATAAAAATGTCATGAATGACTAACTTTCTTTTCTACATGAAATAATCCATCCTTTTCATGATGTTTAATACAGTATCTTTTGGAATAAGAAAAATATTTTGTATGGGAATATTTTAATATTTAATTGTGTCTTTGCTAAAAACTAAACATTAAAGTAAAACAAAACCATGATTGTTTCCCTCTAAAATGCTAAACCATGCAGGTTTTATAACTAGTTTTCACGTACAGAAGTAACCACAATTCCAGTCAACATTTACATTTCATTCATAAAAGTGCATTTAATAAGTGAAATGAATCTATATATACAATTAGTCATTCACTATTCCTCTAGCTGGCCACTAGTCACCTAGAGCAAAGTTTCACACTATAAAATATTCTCAGCTGGAGCACTAAATCATGATTAGACATAGCTAGATACTGATTAACAACTTAAACACAGCCATTTCCTTTGCTTTTGTCAAAACTTACTTTTTACACAGCAAATGCTTTTTAAAATTTTGATGCCAAAATCCAGCGAAGGTATTGGATGACTTTTCTGTTATAAAAACCAAACCAAAATAAAAATACCCAACCCCAAAACATTTCACTAAATTCCTATTCTTTTCAAGTAGCTATATTTATACGGAGAAAACTCAGTAACAGCCTGTCAATTCAGGAATTCCGCTACTTCCTCTAAGTTAAATACTTTCCAAAGTCTGAGTCTAAAAGACCAAAAAGAAACTAAGTGCAATCTGTGCTTTCAAGAGCAATGTGTAGTTAAGGTCTCCCAACCATTTACTCAGGAAGAAATATTGTTGCTTCTGGATTTTAACTTAATTAAAATCACTTTCCTGTCAGATGGTATGAGTGTCTCCAAGCAAGAGTGTCTTGATCTTCTTTTTGTTGGTACATTTTATGGGAAGAATACATTCATTTAAAAAGAAGAGCATTTTCTTCCTTTTCTATCCCTTACTCCTCTCTGCCAAATGACAGAAAATAATGATTTTTGCCTCAGATCCAGCTTGGATCCCACTATAAAGTACACTTCTGGATTTTAAAATAATCTAGATCAATATGCCGAAACAAGTTTAGAACATTTATAATATAGAGAAATTCTTGCACCTGATCTACAATTCCCTTGCAGAAGATGATAAGTACTGCAAGTTTCAAGATACAGGTAACCTTTTCTTTAACCCTAAGGCATGCATGCTCCTTAACAAAAATGACAAAACTACATTCATCCACTTCTTGTAAATCTAGTTGAACCATTCATACCAGAATCAACTCTTACTACATTAACACTTATGAGAAAAGATCTTACAGGGTCAGATACATAATAAGGAGAAAACTACTGCAAAAAGTGGTGGCAAGATTTTAATTCTTTAAAAATTGCAAATCTGTAGAAATTATGTTCCAAGGAAAGTGTTTAATATAAACTTATGTAATGTACATCATGCAATGAAAGCTTGAACAAAACCACAGGGAGCTGCTCAGAAAGTTCTGAGTTTTGTAAGTTTCACATTAATTTATTCAAATACAACAGAGTGTTGGAAATATACAATAACTTATGGCCACCATGGATTCTATCACTTTCAAGAAATGCATAAAGTTCTATATTTACTATATGTGTTTATTGAATAAATAGCACTAAGCAATGTGTGGAGGGTCTTAAATTACTAGGCAGTTGGTCATCACTGTCACTTTAATTTGGCTTTATTCATCTGCCTTCCATCAAATTACAAATGCTGGCCAGTCACAACAACTGAGAAATGCTGCTGCTTGCATTGCAGATCAGTCCCTAGTACCGGACTCCAACTGCACATGGCTGGCATCTACACTGGTACCTGTCAGTATCATTCAGCACATGTTTAGACATTTAAATCCATATAACTTAAGAGCAAAACCCACTAAAATTCTGCGAACTTCCTTTAGAATTTGTCCTGGAAGCAAAGAGCTCTGTAAGTCCCACGGAATTCTTCAGGAGGAGGAGAGGGAAAGAAAAGAGAGCCGAGGATAGCCATGAAATAGCATCCCTTCCCTTTAAGGGAAAATACAGCCAATATTTTAGAAATTTTTTTTGTCCTTAAAACTTTACTGGAACATTATCACAGCTCTAAACACATCAGAGACAACTGTCTGTGACTGTCACATCTATGGTAGGAAGATCACTTCAAATACACCAAAACATCATTACAATCTTGTTTTTAACTATATACACTGCTGGCAACCCAACTGTTTCTCTCCTCCATCATTTTCTCATGCAGATATGCTTAACGCTGCCACTTTTAATACTTAAAGAACAATTCTAACAAATCCTTTTTAACAAATTCTGATTAGCATTTATGGCCATATGAGGTAGCAGTTATCTCTTACTGAAAACAAAACCAAACCACAAATTAAAGTCTTTTGACCAGGTTTAATCAACAGAACTTGTAACCACTGCAATGCCTCTGAAAAAGATTGAAAGTCAACAAAATGCAGAGGAAACATTAGATAATGAAACTTTGTAAGAGACATACATAATACTAATCAGGTAAAACAAAGGAAAGAAGCTGCTGTCCTCAAGTAGAATCACAGACTGGTTTGGGTTGGAAAGGACATCTAGTTCAGCCTCTTGTCATGGGCAGAGAGGTGGACATCTACTAAATTAGGTTGCTCGAAGTCCTATCCAACTTGGCCCTGAACACTTCCAAGGACGGGGCATCTGCAGTTTCTCTGGGCAACCCATTTCTGTGTCTCAACACCCTGATTGTAAAGAATTTCTTGCTTAGATTTCATCTAAATGTACCTTTACTTTTAGAGGCCTAAAGAGGCCCTGGTAAAAAGTCTCCATCTTTGTTATAGAGCCCACTTTGCAGTATTGCAAGGCAGAAGTTAGCTCTTCCTCTGTACTGGCAAGGGTGGCTTCGTGGTTAAAATGAAAATTAACTATAAAGCAGGCACCAAGTACAATGCAAAAGCTCTGCCAGAATCAGCTGGGCTCTGTCCATGGCCAGCTCAGGCTTCAGAGTCATGCTGCCCAAAAGGAGGCTCAGGAGGGAAATGGGGCAACATGCCAGGGGCAGGGACAAAGGGAAGGGAGATGCAGTGCACAAAGACCACTGCCAGAGGCAACTTGAACTAACAAGGATGTGAAGCAGTACCAAATTTGTCAGCTACATAAAGTAGGTAAATCTAACATGGTACAAAGAGGAAACACAAACAGGATGTCTGAAGAGAATGGGCTAATAACACACAGTACCACTAGTCCTCACCAGGAGAATCTGACACTACTGAAAATAAAGCTATGGGAATTACTAGTCCCGACTTGATATTATGTACCCTCGAGGGGAACTGATATAACCTGATTTCAGTGCTTTGCAAATTAACTCTTGATCCTGGACCTGTTCTTCCACCCTTTGAAACTGCATGTCCTGCAAGTTTTGCTACATCTACGTCCTTATCAGAGGCATATCTGTCTTTTTCGAGCCCATCTCTGCAATACAGCCATAAGCTAAACAAAAGCAAATGGACCTCCAACCCTGTAGGAACAGCAACAACATTAACACTGCAATGAATGCCGGTGTTGGGTCTTTTAAATACTTAAATGTTCTGCTCATACAGATGTGTGATGACCTCTACCAGCTGCGTAACAGTGTAACAAAGGGGTAATTCACTTGCTCCGCAAAACAGAGACTACTGTAGTATTTAAGAAAAGATGCCATCTGTAATATAGTTGCAAATCACCAGTGCTTTTTAGACTGATACAGAAGTTTACTTAAATTGAAATTAACTGAAAAATTATAACATGCTACCTATTCTAGAGCCTGTAAGACAATATATAAAATCACTTAAAAGATTTCTTCTTAGAAAGCACTGCATTTCAAATTATAAACACTTCCTGAAGTATTTAATTACCTGAGATATTTCATCTGAAAAAACCCCAACATTCAGTTTTCTTGATGCTTCATAACCCAGTTTATGAAACAAAGACTTTAGAACCAGCCTGCAAGCCAACAATTATCAACTATTATATGGGATTTAACTACTCCCTAAGCCAAAGGAACTATGTTTAAAGCTATATAGCATTTCAGTTTCTTTATAAATCACTTCAATAGTGAAATTTGTTTGACCAGTTTCAGTATTATGTGAACATAAAAATATCTGAAACACAAGAAACCAAGAAGTATTAAGTGAAACCAAGCTCAGAGAACACTGATAAATTTCAAGCAGAGGGAACTACAGGAAAGTAAGTAACCGGCATTTAAAAATATTTTGTCTTCACAGAAATTACGTGTCTTAAGTATAGGTTTAACAAATTAGGAATAAGAAGTAAGGCACACAAAATAAGCATTATCACTTTCCCACCAAAGAATTCTTAACACGATTTAATTTGTAGTCAGAACAATCTACAGTATACCAGTCCTGAAACAACTGTGCCAAGCTTACTATGACGCAAGCACATAGATATATAATTTTAATAAGATTATACACATCTGAAATACTAGGGTTCCTCAAATACGTCAATTGCAATCTTCTTTTCTAAATAGCAATATGCCTTGCTTTCTTTAATGAAATTTCTATTTTCTTGTTTTCCTATGAAGAGCTGTAAGAGGGAAAATGGCCATGGACAGAAGAGATTCACTGTTTGGTAAATGGAGGATGAGGCAAGAAAACAGATGCAGCTTGGCAGTCTATTTGAATCATGAAGACAGAGCAGACAATTTCATTTTTCTTTCTTGTCTCCTCATTTTCCTTCATTAGCCAACAAGAAGCACCAGATCTACTCACTATATGCATACTACCTTACTGCATGGCTAAGAAAATCAAGAGATGAGATGGAAGGTAAGAGCAGCAGCCACAGCTTCCAGTTTGCGTCTCAAATATCAAGACTTGCCTGTAGCCTGGTCTATGACTGAACAAGCACAATACCTCTTTAACAAAGGAAAGATATCTAGCAGGTTACAGGGAAACCCCTGCTGCCTGAAGCCTTCTTTCACCAGCCTGAATTCTGCCTCCAAAATTTGGAGTGATAGACGAGGGAAGCTCATGCTACTGAACTTGGCTCACCTTGAAGGCACTATTAGGGAGAAGACGAGTTTGTCGGAAACATAAAGAAAGATCTCCCAGGTTTGTTCATGAGTACATAAAGCTTGTCTTACGTTAAATGTACATTGAGTTAACAAGAATATTCAAAAGCTGCTAAGGCAATTTTCAAGAACAATTTTAACTGGTTTTTGAAGGACATGTATTCTCTAGTAAAAGGAAAGAAAGCTATTTTAATTAGTTTTTCTAAGCAACAAAATAAAAAGACATTCCTAAAATGATGTAGATCAGTAAAACGAGTTCATTATAATGACTTATTACAGTGTTATGATGTAATTTTTTAATTTCACAAAGTTGGATGCAATGAAAAACAATCTTGATATAACCTATAAGAAGAAGTCTAAACACTTGGAAATGGTGAAATCATATAATCACACATGCACATACAAAAAGACTTAGCCACCAAAAGCACCAGTCTTTACTTCGCAACTCTATTTGACAGTTCCAAAATCCAGGCACACATCCAGAAGAACTTTCTGCCCCACGTCTGGTCAGTAAAGAAATTGAGGTTAACCTTTAATTTTTAATGTCACCTGCAGCCAGTGACTGCTTTTTCTAATGCAAGTGACAGATAAACAGCAAAACACTCCCAAGATGATACACAAAGCACCACATACCATAAGTGCATTTTTATTTTTATACCAACTCAATTTCTCAAATGGATAACCAATGTTCCTACTAATTTACATTAAGAACTGAGTGAGGCATGAAAATTGTTCTGATGCATAGGCTCTATTTCTTTAATGTACTGGATAGTGTTCTGTACTTTATTGCAACACTGGAAAAAATGAACTACACTTAAAAGGTACAGAAACTACATATACAAGCTCATATACGTCTTAAAAATTCACTTCAGAAGGAGTTTTAAATTATCCAGAGAATAGGAAGGAAAAATAACTAATTGAAGTCACTGATGGAAGTCGGTAAAAGCAAAAAAAAAAAAAAAGTAAAAATTAAAATGAGTTTACTGACCTTTAACTACTTGAACTTGTGTGTTTCTGTAGACCAATACTAGAACTTTAAATCCACATTGCTAGGACTTCCAATTTATAATTCCTTTATACAATTCAATACTATCACCTTAACATTTGCAAGGTAATTCCAAACTAAACAGAGGGAATATGGCAAATTGAGGTAATATAGTCTAGCTATTTAAGGCCAAATTGGCAAGTCTTTAACAGTAAACACTGTATCATTACTAAACACTGCCATGTTGTTAATGTTAAGGAGAGGTTTAAATTAGAGAGTGAATTGCCCCTTCAGGTCGGGACTTAGGGCATATTATGGGAGAAAGCAAAGAAAAGCTCCCACTGACACTGTCTGTGTTTCACCAGTTCTGTGGGAAGCAGACTGCAATACAGTTATCCATCAGTTTTAAAACCAAACACGACAGTCACTATTTTCACTTGTCTTTTAAAATTTAATGCAGCAAACTGGGGAGAAAAGAACCTATGTTTGTAAAGTAAGATTTCTTTTGATACAGAAATGGTATGAAAATAGTTTTTGGACAACTGCAGGAGACACATCACAAACATTTTTATAGATGTTAAATGTGTAACTATGACATTAATGAAAATGAGGCAAACTCAGTTTGCTTTTTTTAAAAAGTACAAAAAAATTAGCTCACATAGTGGCAGGTGCTCAAACACAAAGGAGACAGTTGTCTTTACAAGGATATTCTCAACACATTCAACAGGAAAATAGCGTTGGGATATGGCCCAGCCACCAGGAGCAATGAGGAAGCTGGAGAGGCAGTCCTGGTACCAGACTTCTGGAATTGACCTTCGGATGGAGAATATACTAGATGAAAAAATACTAAAATACTTGTAGTTTTTTTGTTTGATCTAACAGGATTTGATTTAAGGATTCAAGACCTAAGGCACTGGATTTTTTCTAGACATTTCAAAATAACAAAAACAAAAGTGACTGAAACTAGCTTAAGCTTTTTCAAGTCACGTAAATATTGTATTTCACATAATCATGTATCAGGAGAGATAGAAACAACATGTAAAGTAAGTCCATGTGGTTCAATTTATTAATTTCTAAGACGACAATAATAGCAGAGAGACAACACTAACAACTTGAGCATTATGAAGAATTATTCAGTATTCAACCTGAAAGTTTTATCAACATGTGATTCTTGGCTATTTCTCAGCATTATTTTCAATTTCTCCTCTTGTGAATGAACGTCTTAAAAACATGTATCTTACACATTTCAGTAATTCGGTATTTTAGATATACTTTCTAGGAAGTTGTTCATTCATTATTAATAAGACCACAAAAAATTGTATAGGGTTCAACACCACACTATAGCTGGTTATAAACACACTAAAAATGTTGAAGGTTACTGTTCTAAGAGAAATTTAACAAATTAAATATCAGCAACTGATCAACCACCTATCTTTTATTAATTCTCTTTTAACTGTTCAAAAATCTTGTAAATCACAAAAAAAAATTTTCAAGCAAAACCTCTTCAAAACATGTTTATGCAGTTTTTCAGCTACTGTGAGATAATTAAAGTCTGTTCACGATAGAATAAAATGATATTTAAAAAAAAATTTCCTATTATAAATATGCAAAGCTAATAGTGTTGAATTGGAAACACCATCTTCCCTTTTTGAAAAGGTGGTACTTTACTGTTTCTATAGTGTTTTCACCAGAAACTGTAACAACACAACCACCTAGACACTTTTTTTTAAAAGTCCTAATATTTGCAGGTAAATACCCAAATAGCTCTTGAAATACAACCACTGTAGTCAGATTACAGTGTAATCTGACACTGTAGTATTACAGTGTTGTAATATTTAGAAATATACCACAAAAAACATACCCACTTGTAAAAAAAAATAAATTGGGATTTCTTCTTTAAGAAATTAAATTAAAGGTAATTGTCTACTCTTGAGTATATTAAACAGTTCCAACTGAATAGTGGGTTTAGGGTTTTTGTTGTAATTTGGATTAGCATCCTAATTGCAACATACTAGCACATAAATGTATTTTTATTCTAGCGCATACTTTGAGTTATTAAGCCTGGCATTAAATTTTGTAACAAGATGTAATATATCTAATTCAAGAGGGCTTAGAGTATTCCTGTATTACTTATTAATATGTTAAGTGAATGTTTGGACAATTGATTTCAACTAGGTTTTGAGACTAAAACATGTGACAAAATACAATTTTCAAATTACATAGTCCATTTGTCATAACTAGTGTTCTTTCTAATTTCTATAGGTGTTAACAAATTAAGCAAAAAAAGGCACACTGACTAAATAAAGAACAGTAACCATTTCAGAATTTAAAAGAAACCATCAGCATTAGCAAATGTATCCATTTAGCCACTAGCAAAGCATCCTTGCTGTTCTGCATTCCTACTTCCTTCCTTTCCTTTTTATACCCTTCTTTCTGCATTTCCCCCCAAACTCTGTATATTTGCAGAGGACTTACTACAGTGAGACAACAGTCTTGTTTGTACTGAACAATGAATAATAACAAATGCATTGCTCAAGGATCACAAGCCAACTCAGTCACAGGTGGACCCAGTCAGTGACTGGTTTGTTTAATAAAATCAATATATTTACCATACTAATTCTGTAAATTCTTACTGAAACAAAGAAACATCCCCAGCCAATGGCTTAAGTAATGTTCATGCAGCAAAATAAATAGAAAATATTACTCTATGTAAGTTCTGAAAACAGAGGTGATGACAATGTATTTCACACCAGTTCAGCACAAAGATTTTTGTGTGATTCCTACAGTTTTGACAGTTGTTTTCAACAAGTTAAACTGCAAAATGGTCTCTATGCCTGCACTGATGTTTCCTGAGTTACACATGAGTTGGACAGAGTAGGGAGAATGGAAAAAGTATGATCTCCATTCGAGCATTTGGTCTAGCTGAAATCAAAAGATGGACTTACTGTGAATATGAAGGAAATTATATCAGAAAATGAAAACAAATGAAGATATTAGTAAGTTACCAGAGTAACCTATGAAACAGAATAGACTATTACATTAAGCTTTTTATTACCATGACAAAAGATAAAAAGATTATTTCTCTTCAAGAGTAAGAAAAAGTAACTTCAGTATATGAGCTAAACTATTTGTAAGCACAAACAGAAAGAATCTGCCTGTATTTTAGCAAAAGTGATGGCATCCTCATGTAGACATCTCACTTTGAAAGATCCCTACTAGACATTTCTGGAACCTACATGAGGACCGCATAAATCAATACCATGGCGAATGCAGACCATCTTGAACATCATTTACAGAAAATAGTCTGTAAATATTATTCAATATACGAATAAAGGTATTTCCTTACTTGCACAAATGCCTCCATTCCCACACAGGCTGGAGGAAAGCAGGAGTTCCTATCATATGCTAGTAGAAGGTTCATAACAACTAGAATTACTCCAATATTTAAAGTAGGTATCAGGAAGAAAATGCAGGTAATTTGCCTTAAACCTGTAAAGAGAAGCTACTTCTTCAAGGTAACAAAACAGGTAAAATTGTGCATATCTTCCAAAGAAGTATTTATGCTTCCTATGGTCCACTAGTCACACAACTATGTTCTGCTTGGAAGACTAAGAACAAGAAAACATCCCAGTGCTTTGCCACTTGTTCTCAGTAAGTCTTCACTCTCCTTTCAACAGACATTAAACTAAAGGGCAGGAGGAGGAACAGGGGATGGGAACAAAGAAAAGAAACAAGCCTAATTTTAGTATTGTCTGTTCTTCCTCCCCCAATACTGTTCCCATTAAAAAAAAAATAAACTAAGAATACATGTAGTAAACAATAGAAATTACTTTAATATTTCACTATTTTAGTAAATACATTTGATTAATTTCTCATCAAGATTCAATGATGTTTCAAAGACCTATGCTGAGGGATTCAAACCTGAATGCTTTTTACACAGTCTCTCTTTAAGTAAATAAATTTTAAATTGGACTTTAATTTCAAATAGCCATGTGCTGTTTTTTTGACATCTGTCCATCATAATACTGTCCATCATAATACAGAATTAAAACCCAAAAATACTAACATCAACATCAAGATGTAATGAAAATATTTTAAGAAGAATAATTCCTTTAAAAACAGAATATGTGCCATGTTTAAAGTATGGAATTTGGTTACTGAAGAGAGTTCCAATTCTGCATAGCTTCTCAGGTATACACACACACAAAAGAGCATTTTAAGATGCCAGAAGCCAAGCAAGATACTCTCTTGTACAGGTCTATTAAATCTGTGAATGCAGGAGCTGCTGCATTTCACAGTCTATTATTTATATGACAGAATGAAGATCTGAAAACATGAAATATAGCCTTAAATTATTCACTTATTCTTTTCACAAAAGAAGAAACCGTCAATCTAACACTAAAAGACTTCAAGCATATTTCTAAAGGTTTCATGAAAATTGCCTTATTTATCAAAACTTTATTCCCTCCGTTTGTTCATTAAATACTGTAGCTTTGCATTAAGGTCAAGCAGTGTCAACCAATTACTGTTGTTGGAAAAGTCCTACTTCCTTAATACTCAAAGAAACCATGGTATATAGTGAATTATTTTAATAGGCAAACTGCACACTGTTTATCCAAAGTACATTTCAACCATAAAAATGTATTTTAAGGGTTTCTATCAACAATCAATTATAGTACTATTTATTATCACAGCAGCATTAACCATGATTCTTTGTCTGCTTAAATGCCAGCCTTAAAAAATATACATCTATTTTAGCATATTCAGCAATATTCTGTTTTTAGCTCATAACAAAGGAAAGTAACAAAAATTAAGTGACCTATAAAGCAAACTGAAAGGTAAAAGATAAAACATTGAATTTTAAAGAGATAGTACCAATTGGTATAAATATACTGGTTTCTGTTCTCATTATCTGTTGGTGGGCAAGAGGGCCCAGCTTATATGACAGACCTGAAAAAAATCCACCCTGCTTTCACTGGTTCTAATTTTGCAGTTTTATTTTAGGGTGAAATTCTCCATCTTGCAATATACAAGAAGAGTTAAGTAATTATGCACAAATTTATTAAACACCAAGAAAAGGCCTCTCATAGGCCATCCTACCCAATACCAAAGTCACAGTCATTCAGGATAAAAGGATTTCCTTAATATGTTTTGATGTAACAATCCAGGACAAAGTCCCCCTTGTCCTGCCTCAATCTTCTAAAGAGTCATTTTAATGGCCTGCAGTTCAAAAGGCTAGAATGATGACGTTTTTACTATGTAATCACCTCTAATTTTACATTTCAGAGAAGCAAAAGTTTGGATCTCATTTCCCTTTTGAACTGACCTGTTTATTGCCATTCCACCTAGTATATAAGCTGTGACAAATGAACTCTTAATATTCTGACGGTAACCTTTGAAATCTTACTGCTATGAGCCTAACTGTGCCTTTCCGAAGTTACAAAACATGCAAAAGCAAAGAAAATTTCTTCTACACATTCTGTCAGCTTGTCTCACTAAAAAAAAGTTTTTATCCATGTCCTGTATCAGTGATCAATGAGACCTGCAGTGATACAAGACACACATGCCATTGCTACAAACAAGGAGAGGAAATAAAGCAACAAAAGGAATGAAAAAAACGAACTCAAAAAGTCATGCTGAAAATTATGGAGAAAGACATAACAGAGTAGGATCTGTTGTCTCATTATTTCTAAAAGATCAGAATAAAGAAAATCAAAAGAAGTAGAAAAGAAAAAAACAATCAACCAAACTTAGAACAAACCCTCTCCAGTCTCCCCCCAAGTGGCCTAAGTCCCACCTTCAAGTTACAGTCTACCAGTGAAACCTGAAAAGATTCTAGAACCCAGTATTGCACAAACAAATTTCAAGAAGATAAAAGAAGATAGAGAAAAAATTATTGATCCCTTCAAAGTCATCTGAATTATTTCACTGAGAGGGTGCTAACCAGCTTCATGGATGGGAGGTAACAGTAGATGTGATACAAGCTTGAGATTAGACAGATTTTAAACATGTTCTGCAGTTGAGGCCATATATAACAAAATACTGTCCAGACATAATCATTATAAGCTGGACACAAAAATTATTGACATTAGAGAGCAATTGTTCTAAAAAAGATATTTTTAACAGCTCTCCCAAACCGTATATATATATTACAAATGTAACCCAGAGACATTTGTTTAATCTGTTTCTATCTGGTATTTTCATAAGAATCCTAGTGACTCCAAGTAAGTATTTTTAAAATCAGCAGATAATAGAATGCTGGTAGAAGCTAGCAGCACCTTAAAGGACAGATTTCCAAATGCTTTTGAAAAACGGAAGATGTGATCAGAAATCAATAAAGACAAATCAAAAGTGCTACATTTAGAAAAGGCACATGATAGACATGAACACAAAATGGACCAGCAGTAAACCATTACACAGGGTATCAATGAATAGAGAATACAAATCAAAAGTGTAAATTTTGTTGGATCTTTGAAAAACACATCTCACTGAAATACACTTGCAAGCACACGCAGTGCGCGTAGTTGGATGTGTGCACACGTGGCAGCACCTGCATGTGAGCAACTGATAATTACTTTTTCCCATCTCTTACTGTACTTTATACAGGTTTGGACATCATAATTCTTAGAAAGATGTAGGCAAACTATGGAAAGTCAGTGAAGCATAACCTCAAGAAGCGCTGGGGTATGTCACTAACTGAGGTTTCTCAGGAAAAGTTTGATGAAAGTACTTGATCCTGCTGCAGGACCAACTGAAAAGAATGGTAATCTCTCTCCTTCCAGGCAGTACAGTTCTTCAATGCCAGTCCACCTACCACAGCCAACTACAGTAAGAACCTGAAGAAAAAGGAGTAGTGTCTCTGCAGATCTTCAACAGAGTAAGTTCTCTCTTATTCACCTCCTGCCTTCAGACTTCCATAATCAAACCCACCACTTCCCTTGCTAAGAGACAGGTGGACAGGAGATTATTACTCTGCACAATTGTTTTTAAATTTTCTCCTCATGAGTCAGTATTAGACTGAGAACATCTGTGGGTAACTTTTCCTGTGCCATCATTCTTTGGCTAAAATTATATAGACTTTCGTGTAAGAAAAGATGAATCACTGATTATTTTTATTATTGCATTGCATGTGTGTTCTTAAAAGGAGTATGAGCAGCTTCATATATGAAAACCAAACACACAAATAGTAGAAGGAAACTGTATCCTGAACTGCACAGCATGAAAACAAAGTGTTTTTAGAAGACCTCTTCTCTTTGTGCCGGCTTCTTCAGCCATTTCGTGGATAGCTCTTAATATTTCCTTAACTCTTGTCCTGTAATAACAATAAAAAATTGTTTGAAAAATGAAAGTGGCATGCTAATCAACAGCTCTTCTGTGAATCAGAGAACAATCTTCAGCTTTAAGGGACACATCATTTGAGTATAATGGATCAGAAGAAATGGATCTTCTGTACAGATGAAACCATTCTCTAGACAACAGAGAGAATAAACTCTGCTTTTCTAGATCCATCAGCTCTACTGGATAACACTAGCCAGCAGTGGAAGATATGGAGGTGGGTTATAAGATAACAGGCTAGAGGCAAGAGCTGTTATAATTACAGCGGAGAACACAGAATTTGTTAAAGGAAGTCTACTGTATAATTACATTTGAAAATTTAGCAAGATGCCCAGAGGCTGGCTTGCAGCTGTCAGGAACTGGTAACGCTGGAGTTCTGCTCAGGAGAAAACCACTACACTTCACTGCAGAGAAGCACACCTCCACCTCCCTGTAGTTGAGCTGACTTTGATAAGGCAAAGGAATGACTTCAGCTAAAATTAGTAAGATTACACAACATGTGAGATTATACCTAGTCTCGGTAAAAAGTGCTCAGATATTGGGCATTATTTTAAAGGAAATTAAATGGTTTTGATACTACATTAAATATATTTTTTGAATGTCAATGGTAGTATTTTGTGAATTGCATCTTTAATAGCAGTTAAATTCTGATGCTTTTTAATGATATTAATTCATAATCAAACTAACCTTATCTCTTTGCATACAAAGTCATAGTTTTCTCTTTGTCCTATTTGGCCCAATCAAATGAAAACAACTGAGTGAAATGCAGACAAATTGCAAGAATAAAAATAAATCTGTATACTTGTTTCTTCCTTGGATTTAGAGCTGAAGTGATGTTGCTACTGAGAAACAAGTAGTAAACTACAAACACCTAACAAAGTGGTAATCTGCAAACAAAGTGATCAAGTATGAAACATGATTAAGCCATTCTTGAAAAAAATAATGAAGTAGGATTGAACAATTAAAAGAATGGCTCATTTTATATGAAGTTATTGATTCTACTTTAAAAAGTATATTCTGCTAATTCAGATATTAGCAAATGAAGTGCTGTGCATGCTGGAAAACATCACCAATTGTATTACTGGTGTTTATGTAAAACACATCTGGATTAAAAATTGAGCAAGAATCATATTACAAAATAAATTTGACCATATAAAATTATGTTGTCATATTAACATCACAAGAAAATAAAAAGCTCTGGAGCAGAGTCCATAAGCCTACACCACAAGTTTAAACCAAAACTTATGGTAGAATTATTTCTAAATGCTGTAACAACTGCTTCTTTTATTTCCGATCTAGGCCTCTGTAAAAAATTTAAGTATATGTGTTTAATTGGCATTATGGACTGTAAAGAGAGAAAACTGATGGCCATTTCAGCTTTATTAAACTTGCTACTGCTTCCAGATTGAAGAAAGTGCATACATACTCTAATCATGTCTAAATGTTGAATTCAGAAGTGCAGACAACTCATCAGCTAGTCCATATTTGCTCCATTAGCCTAAAGATATCCCTGTTTGTTGCCCCATTATTAAAATTAGTATAAATACTTCAGATGTCTATGCTATATAAAGGTAGAAATATTTTCTAAGTATAGGCTTTGCTCACTTAGAAAAATGTTCTCAACATAAGATTGAATAAAAAGTTTCTTACCGTGCATCAAGTCTGCCTTTTGCTCAGTGTAACAGGACTGCAGCAGGACTGGGATTTGCTTTCTACATTTTGTTTAATGAGAGGGGAGGAAAACAACCCAAGAAACCGGTTATTTTATACAAATTTTTCTCCTCTTCATTTTACAAAGATGGACATCTGTCAGATAATAATTTCAAAAACAGAGGGATTCCTACTGAACATGCACAGTTTCAGTTATGTTTGATTTTTACAGAAAATTAATCTTTACAATTTAACATATTCTTTTGTTTTAATTTTGAAATTAAAGTAGTCACTTGAAAAATTCAAGTCTTTAAAAGACATATAAATTAAACCTAAATACTGGATTTTTATTAATGAGAAACTAAAACTCATTTTAAAAGAAATTTCAGGAGTACAATACTGATTTCACACAGTGACCCAGTTTTTATTTCAAATTTTTTTTTTAAAGGACCGTCTAATTACAAATACTCTGAGCCATGGTCAATTCTGGTTGCACAGATATTGCAAATATAAAAGAAAAATGTCAGGCTTCATATTGATTTCTTCTACCCCAAGCGCAAGTTTCTTATGTTGACTTTTGTCATATTCATCTATATTACATTATATGATGCAGCTTTAAGGACTACAATGATCCCTTCAGGAATGTACAGAAAAGAACTCATTCTTTCATCTAAAATATTACTATAGAAGAACAAAAGCATTTTCATGCAACAGTTACCCTTATGTATCAACAATTCCACAGTAAAATGTAAGAAAACAAACTACATTACATTGCTGATTGCTGCATGTTCTTGTTGTTGCTCTGGACAAAAAAAAGCCTTTAAACTTCTGAATATTGATTTTGAAAGAAAAAGAACATCTTAAATGGAATTCTGTAGGTTCTAGTACGTAAGCACAAAAATCTGTAAATCTAGGGGGCACTTTTACCTTTTTTTCATAGGAAAAAAGCACCCAAACATGAAAACAAAACAGGAGAAAGGAAAGTCAGGGTGATCTTCCTTGCTGATACATAATGCAAAATGAACACAGCTCACACTTGTGGAAAATGCACATTTTCCAAGATATGAACCTTTTCAGCACAAAGCTTTATACGTAAATAAAATTTTCCAATACAATTGAAAAGTGCTAGTTCCCCAATCTGGCTGTGCTTTCAGGTAGCCCTACTTCTTCTGCAACATGAGGTTCCTATCGTTGCAAGGGTGGTGTGAATTCCATATGGTTTTAACACACAGGCATGTACAATGCTACACCATTAACCAAAAGGCAGCTTGCTGTATCTGTGCTAAAATTTGTTTTGACTCTTCTCCTATCTGTACGTACATGTAAGAGATTACCCTGTCCTTTAGATTATAACTCTTTTGAGAAAGACTATTGTTCAGTTTTATGTTTTAGCTAAAGAGATGTGATTTCTGTTGCTCTTATCACTAGATGTATCCATAGCATATGGTAATTTGTGTTTTCAGCCTTTCTTATTTGCATTTACCTATGTTTCTGTCCACTGAAACCAGCAGTTTTCAAAAAAAGTTGCACAGTGTAACTTTACTAGAGTTTTAAGATGTATGATCATTTGTATGAGATTCAGGTTATCCATCCACACAAAGGCAGACTTTTAACATAACGCTATTTAAAATGGAAATAAAATAGCCTACTCTTTCTAAACTTGCTTTCAAATATTTTAAATAGTTTGCCTCTATTCTTTTCCTAATAAAACAGGGGATGTCAAAGAGCATATAAAATTTTCTAAATTAAGGAAAGAAAAACTAGAATGCACATTATATGTAAGCAGTAATAGGCAGAGACAACTTCACTAGGCTGTGACATATGACATCTGGTAGACTATTATCATAATAAATGGGAAAAGTAGGTGAGATTCTGTCAACAGCAAGGTAAGAAGAAATGCATCTTCATCAGAATGACAAACATATCTGCCTTTAACAAACACAGGTCAAACCAAAATTCAAGTATCTATGAATTAAATATTTTCACTTTATTTAACCCCTTTTCTTTCTGATTTTAACAATTTCATTGAAGTACATCTACATTTATCAGAGATATGTATTTATTTAATTTAATTTCTTTTTAGTGAGGAATAAATTAAATTTACCAATAACTGATGACTAAAAACTCACAAGAAACAGCCTATTGCTTTTTCACACTTTTACAAATAATTTTAACTATGCCGAATAGTAATTTAACAATTGTCAAACCACAATCTAAATACATCAATCTGTGACTCCTCTTGGTACAACCATGCAGGTATCACATAGATGTTGAAACAGCTTCATCTCTGCAGCTGACCAGCTGAATGGCAACACCATTAATCTGAGGATCATACTAGGTATTTGATAGTATGTGTGACCTACCAAAAAAAATTCTCATATAAGAGAAAGAGGAGGGAAACAGTGACTTTCTAAAGGTAGGTCATGTTCCCACAAACCATGTTTCTTATGGTTCATTTTTCTCCACTCTTTATTCTTCAATTTCATGTCATCAGCTGAGACTAAATGAAAAGAACCATCATAGAATTCTTATTCCATGGAGACTGGAAATTGTCATTGGGTCAATTTTCAATTGTCATTTGAAAAAAACTTCAAATATTGCCTTTTTATTTATGACTAAAAGCAAGACCCAATTTATACTAAGTCCTTTCAAAACTAGATATATTGCAAAGTAAAATTTCTCAGATTACAACAATGCACATAAAAAAGTAAGAGGTTTGAAAGTCACCAAGTGAACAGTCAAGTCACAAAGCGATGATGGGGTTTTGTAAGTCATGGATGGAAGAATTCAGGAAAGTAAATGAACGAGGATTTTTTGGGTTTTTTAAAACTTGTTTTTGATATAAAAAAACTTGGAGAAGTAAATTCCCAAGAGGTACTGAAATGTAAAATATTAGAAAAAAGATGGTGGAAGAAAAGGCGGAATATTATTACTGCATTCCTAGATATCCATTTCCTTGATATTGTGTTCATTTTGGGGTCTTTCCAACACTGTGCTGGGAAAGACAGTCTGTATGATGGTATTTACTTTTCAGTCACTCTCAAGAAATTAATGAGTGATTTGGTCATATATTTTCAGACTTCAGTACCAGCTGACAGCATTAAGATACCAGAGAGATTGATTTGGCAACTGTGTCTCTATCTCGTGTGTACTCTCACTTTGTAACTATTGTCTCTTGTAACACATAAATGAGGATGCTTGAAGCGTAAGGAAAGAAACCACAAAAATTTTGCAATTTCTGTACACTCTAATAAATGCATGACAGTTTAATGCTGATTTAAGGTTATCTGACAGGAGACGGATATCCCATTTCGGCCCTGTCACTGCCTTTTTCCAGAAGATAGGCTTCTGCTGTGAAGCAGCTTGTATGCAACCTCTTCTGTTCACTGACAAAAGAGCTTGGAAACACAAACCTGTCTAAACTTCTTCAAGCATAAAAGATGAAGCATGAAGAAAGATGGAGTAAGGCAGCTAACATGTCCAAAGGAAGATACATTAGGAAAGTGGAGATTTCCTTTACACAGGTTGAATGGCTAACCCATTTTGTAGGGTTGCAATTCTTTTCTCATAACAGTTTAATTTAAATCAACTACCAGAATCATCTGGAATGTAAAATAAATAACTTCTGTTTTTCCTTCAACACAAATCCAAGTGAATGCATAGAGACTTGCACAGGAACTTACTGAAGGAGGATGGGGAGATCTAACACTGCATGAAGCTAGAGTGGGGATGATGTCAGTGAACTAGGGATCAGATTTCATCCTCGATGGTAGATCGTGACACGCATTCTCCAAAAAGTTGGGAAAGTCAGTCTTCTGGAAGTGGAGAGAATGGCATTTGTACATTGGAAGTTCTAGCTTGCTTTCTGTTGTGTAGCACAGTTGTAATAGGAAAAGTAAATTATAAAGGGACTTCACACATTGCTCTACCTATTTACTGGACTGACCTTGGCTAAGCGCTTACAGCTCTTCCACTCAGAAGCAAAAGAATAAATAATTAATAAACAAAATACAGTAACACCGGTAGTCGGATTATCACAATTTCAGTTCACAATTCTGTGGTTTTAAATGTTGTTCATGCCCAAAACTGAAATAATAAGAGTATCTACTGAACATTACCATCAATGTACACAGCTGCCTAACACTTCATAACTTCGTTAGAGACTCTTCATAACCAGTTAGGGAGTATTTCACAAATCATGTCTTAACTGAAAAACTGCATAAATTTGCTACCCTAATCTGACCATCTTTAGTAACAGAACTGGTATTCAAAACAGCAGCTATACTGAGCTCAAGAAGAAGATTTTATAATAAAAACTATAATTAAATACAGCAGACTTTAGAAAATGGAGAAATAAGAAAAGTCACAATCACTGTTACAGATACAAGAGAAACTAAAATAAGATACAGAAAGATACAGAAATAAATTTATATGATATGGTGTATTTCAATATATTTCATGCATTCTTTTTGATTTTACAATCCAAATACCAAAACAAGTATCTCAAACTAGAATTATTAAAACATTACTATTTGACAAATAAAAATATAATCCAATCATTAATGCTAGAAAGCATCAATTCATGCTCATCTACTTTCAGTGAAAAAAACCCTGTGAACAAAAAAAACCAAGAGACCACATTTGCCTTATTTGTTAATTCCTTAGTGTAAGCTTACAATTGATAAGGTAAACTTGAAGAACCTGGAAATTCAATCACGGTAATCTAAATGACCAGTTAATAGCCAAAAAAAAATAGATCTAGTGCAGATTTTACTCTGTGGCATAAAATTGTTGACAATACATTTCTCAATAAAGAAAAATTGAATTATAGCCTTAGGGTGGTTTAATTTGGTACAAATTTTGAATAATGTTATATACATTTCCAAAGCAGATGCTAAGAGACTCTACAAGGACACTCAGCTCAATCAGAAGCCAGATTAAAGTTCCATCTGGAATGAAACAGTTCCACAGCTCTATTACAATTAGCAGAGTCACCAATGTCAGACTCAAAAGTTGGGCAATGTGAAACTCTTTCTCTTCAAAATACAGCTATTAGTTCAGAAAACAAGCAAGTGCTTCACACATCTTTAAAACAGACCTTTTAAGGAGTCACAAACTTGTATTTTTGTAGTCAGGATGAAAACTCTCATTCTTCTTACTATGGTCTTATGAATAACAAAGTCCAGACACAATGATTTTTTATCACCTCTCCCATTGCATGAATGTAGCATTAGAAGTCACAAGTGTTCAAGTAGCTGCAATACTCAAAATATCAGCAAGCTGAGAATAGCACAGAGGCTATTTCCACAAAATAAAATTCAAGATTGATTTCAAATTGCCCTGATCTTTGCCTTCCCAATTCCCAGAGTTCTTGTTATGAAATAAAGCATTTTCCCAACATGGCATGCTGAAGAACTGCAGCCTGAAGTGACTCATATTTAGACAAAATAAGAACAGAATTACCTATGATACCTAATGGCTAAAAGTGAAAGCCTAATTCTTCAGCCAAATGTTCAGTGTAACAGTGTTTTTCTAGATTTAAGCAAAAACCAAATTTCAACCCAATTTTACAAAACAAAAGCATCCTTTCAAAGCACAATTCAGTAAATGGTAGTGCTGATACACAGTCAGAAACACATTAAAGACAAAAACAAAACATTCCACATACCTTAAATTTACTACTTTACCATTTAAATAAATAATGCACCACACAAATAAGCAAGAAATTGGGAATCAAATGCCCACATCTTGCATCTCTTTCCCCCCAAATAAATCCAAAATGGATAGAGAGCAATACAGACTCTTAAAAAATTGCATCTCATTACACACATTTTCATCAAGAAAAGACTTGGTTAAAGAGCATATTTATATTTTTCCAGTTTCCAGTTACATTTATCAGCCTGATTTCTACTGTTAAATAATAAGCTGCTAAGTCTGACAATATCTACAATGTCAATATCCAGGTAAGAGCAAAGAGATAACTGCAGCCACTGTTCAGTTAGCAGCCTATACTGCTCTGCAATGAAGTAAATTCCAGCTTCCAAAGAGAACAGCAATATTCACAATTTTATATTTAGTACCTTTAATTAGTGTTTAAATACTATCCAATAATGTCCACATCTGAAATTTAATCTTCTAAATCTTTAGAGAGAAAAATTAACAATCTGGAGCAATGATGCAACTTTGTCCTCAGTCTGACTCTTTGTTACTTCTGCAAACAGCGCACAAGAGAACTATTGCCAAAACCATGCAGCAGGATGGAGGCATTTAGAAGAAACAAACAGGAAAGACTAGTTGATATTTAAATATAGAAGCAAAATATTAAAATGAAGATCAATGCAACCTGATCAGTGCCATTGACAGAACATTGCCTTTTTAAGGCAGTGGTCAACAAGAGTGTCCAAGGCTGCTGGTTACACCAGAAAGGGCCAAGGGCATCCACAAACTCCAGCACTGATGAAACCACTGTATTTAAGTTCCATACATGAACATAGCGGCCCATCACAACAGCCAGCTTCCCTGTTAGTTAACAGGTTTTCTGAAAGATTAAAAAATAAAATAGCACCCAGAACTTAAAATGTTAATTGACAGAAAGCAAAGGACTATAACCAAAACATATGTCTCAAATCCCTGGCTGGGGCCACACCACATGCCTAGGGATTCTTTCCAACAGCTTAAGTCCTAGTCACCAGATAACTGCAGTGATACAGTGTGAAGCACAGGTCTCAAAAGGTTTCTCCAAGAATTATCCTTCTCAATGTTGAGCATATAAAAGCCTTATTGAGACCAGCCACATAGATAAGGTTTTTGCAACAATAATGAACTATTTAGCTCATTCTCACAAGGAGTAATCACCCACGCTTTCAATCTTCAGCACGTTTTTTTATGAAGGTCTGTCTGGACTGTGATGTAAAGATTTCCAAATATAATTCATCATCTGTGACTCTCATGGCAGAGTCATGAACTTGCATAGCTCTGAACAAAAATAATGCAGTAACTGAAGAATCTTTCCCTCTTCTTTCATCCACTCACCAATCTAACAGTGAGCAAACATAACCAGTAGTTTCCTTCTCAGTATCACACAACCTGTCCCCAAGCAAAATTACTTGACAAAGGCCAACTACAAGCATATTTAGTCTCAGATCAAGTAAGGGACTGAAAGCACTTAGCAGCATCTCTGAACGATCTCTTTGTAAAAATAAAAAGCATTTATTTTCATTGTTCTGTGTATCTCAACAGCTTTTGACCTCTGATGAACTCTCACCTACTTTAAAAGATGTGACACAAGTCCTGGTTACTCAAGTAGAGTGATCTGTGTAATTCTGGCAGAAAACTCCAAATGATTCCCAGTAGTTCCTTGCCTGTGAAATTTCTGAAGTATCATTTCTTCTTCTGCTCCTTCTCGAGAGCTACATGCAGCTGTTCTGAGACTTGCTAAGTGACACAGGCACAGGATTAGCAGTGTACCAATGCACCATTCTAACTGCTTGTTCATGCCACAGCCTTGAAGTAGTTGGAGACAACCACCTTATGGGCAAACATCTGGCTAACGTAATCCAGTGAAAAGATGGATAAGGTATGGTCAAAAAAACTCAACAACTGGAAACATTTTTTAAATAATGTTCACAGTTCACCAATCTACTCTGTAGCTTAGCAACACTCTTACATTCCTTGTTGATGCTAACCTGGTATTTGGCAGCATCTGCAGAAAAAACACTTATCACCACTTCTGTTAGCTGGAAAACTCTACTCCATTCTAGCAATGACTAAAAGTTACTCAATTATTCATATCTTCATCATCACTCAACTGCAGCATTTTTCAAGATCAAGGCATAAACTTCTGGGTTTGAGCTCTTTCTTCTGTGTACTTGTTTGATTTCAGTTTAAATAACTACCCCAAGTTCCACGGGGAAGAAAATCTGCTGTGATCAGAAAGACAAAACTCTTCCATATGAAGGACAGAACTTGCTTGGAGGTTGGTCCAAGAACACAAAACAAACATTCCTACCAGGCAGCAACTAGCATCATCAACTGCAAGTCCAAAGTGCTTTTCTTGCTCTTGCTATCCTACACATCAAAACATTTTTTAAGCTCTTAGTACAAAACAAGATTCTCTTTTGTTAACACTTATTCCCTTGAAGCAGACTGACAGAACACAGCACTTACTGCACGGCTGAAGCATCACCAAACACTACAGTGGGGTAGAAATCATAGGACCTCAGCAGAGAGGCAAGATCCCACTCAGTCCACCTTGGTATTACATTTGTCTGCCAACAGCCATCATGCTCCTTCTGCCTTCCCTGCTATTACTAATGGAGCTTTACCCCTCTTTTTATAACATGCACTTTTCACTGTTGTTCCAGAGGAAGAAAACACTAAAAAGCTGACAATCATCTTCACACATGAATCACTTCTCATTGGCAAATACCTTTACTGTGCTTTCTGTATACCTGCTTTAAATGACAGAGACGATGGATTTGAAAACTGGTTTAATGTAGAAGATAAAAGATTGTATTTTTTTTCCCCAGTTCTATTTCCTGTGTTCCATATCTTGTTAGCCAAAATTGTTTTGAACAGCTGATTGCACTGTATACATTGCAGTCTTCCTACCTCTTAAGGTAGAAGTATAACAAAGAACTCCAGTAAATTAGGTATGTATGACCTCCCATGATTGAATCAGGGCTGGCTATCCTTGGAATTTTTTTCCAGATATGCTCCTATCACAGCTCTTAAAACAGTTTCCAATAAACACCCGATCAAGGATGTAAGGCTGTTAGTAGCTCTATAGTTTATCACTATTTTCAATAGCAAAGAAAAAAGGGATTAAATATTTGGGAATACCTCCCAAATTCATTTTGTTGGAGAAGAAAGTGCACTACATAGATATTTACAGAAGTGATAAACTGTCATTAAATCAGTATTTTAATCACTGTATGCAGTCTAGTTCAACAAATCAGCGGACACCTTCACCAACAATTTGGAATTCACACTCTTTTTTTAAGAAAAACAGGGATAGTGTTCTTTACTTTACACTGCCTTTAGTATGCAGATCACCTTGACGACATTATTCCATTGTGCAGTACACAAAGACAGATTACTAATTATTTGTTGGAGGAAAGCTCTTTTATGTCCTATTTTTTTTCTGTACAAGCATGTAAGATGATTAAAGAGTAATCCTAAGGAGATAGAATAATAGAATCATAGAAATGTTTAGGTTGGAAAATACCTTTAAGATCATCAAGGCCATTCCCTCTTGTCCTACTGCTTGTTCCCTAGGAGAAGTGAAAGACCTCCATTTGGATACAACCCTCCTTTCAGGTAGTTGTAGAGAGCAATAAAGTCTCACAAACTTCCTGTTCTCAAGACTAAATAACCCCAAGCTCCTTCTGCTGCTCATCAGATTTGTGCTCCAGACCAGCTTCACTGCCCTGCTCTGGACATGCTCCAGCACCTCAGTGTCTTTCTTGTACTGATGGGGCCAGAACTAGACAGAGGACTCAAGATGTGACCTCACCAGTGCCCAGTACAGGGGGACAATCACTGCCCTGGTCCTGCTGGCCACACTGTTGCTGATACAGGCCAGGATGCCAACGGCCTTTTTGGCCACCTGGGCTCACTCCTGGCTCATGTTCAGCTGCTGTCAACCAGCAACACAGGTCCTTTTCTGCAGGGAAGCTTTACAGGCATTCTGCCCCAGCCTGTAGCACTGCCTGGGGTTGATGTGACTGAAGGGCAGGACTCAGCACTTGGCCTTGTTGAACCTCTCACAATGGGCCTTGGCCCATCAATCCAGCCTGTCCAGACCCCCTACAGAGGCTTCCTACCCCCCAGCAGATCAACACTGCCCAACTTGGTGTCAGCTGCAAAATGACTGCAGGTGCACTTGATCACATCATCCAGATTATTGATTAAGATATTAAACAGGGCTGTGGTCTCAGTACTGAGCCCGGGAGAACACCACTTTTTACTGGCTGCCAGCTGGATGTAGCTCCATTCACTACCACTCTCTGGGCTCTCTCACCCATCCATCCACGCATGCATCCATGCATCTATGCATCCATCTTTTTACCAGCAAACATCCAAGCTATGAGCAGCCAGTTTCTCCAGGAGAATGCTATGGGAAACAGTGGCAAAGCCATGACTCATGTCCAGGTAGACAACTTTCACAGCCTTTTGCTCATTCAGTAAATGGATCACCATGTCATAGGAGATCAGGTTAGATAACAGGAACCTCCCTTTCATAAACCCATGCTGGCTGGGCCTGATCATGCAGTTGTCCTGCACATGCCATGTGATGGCACTTAGGATGATCTACTCCATGATCTTCCCCAGCACCAAGCTCAAGCTGACAGGCCTTTAGTTCCCCAGATCATTCTTTTGACCCTTCTTGTAAGCAGGCTTCACATTTGCTAAGCTGCAGAGCCAGAGCTTCTGGAAATGCCTGAAAGCACTTTGTGAACATTTCAGCCAGCTCCCTCACTACCTTTGGGTGGATTCCATCCATCCCGATAGACTTGTGTGTGTCTAAGTGGTGTAGCAGGTCACTGAACACCTCCCCTGGGAGTACAGGAACTTCATTTTGGTCCCTGTTCCTGTCTTCCAGCTCAGGGGGCTGGGCACCTGGAGAACAGCAGGTTTTTCTTTTAATACTGAGGCAAAGAAGACATTACGTACCTCAGCCTTTTCCTTATTCTTTTGTCACTATATTTCCTCCGCATCCAATAAAGAATGGAGATTGTCCTCAACCCTCCTTTTGTTGCTAATGTATTTATACGAACTTTTTCTTTTACAGCAGTAGCCAGATTAAGTTCTAGCTGGGCTTTGGCCCTTCTTGTTCTCTCCCTTCATAATCTCACAACACTCTTGTAGTCTGAGTTGCCGGCCTCTTCTTCCAAAGCTGATACCCTCCCTTTTTTATAACCTCATTTTTTCAAGGTTTTGGATGGGACACTTCAACAACTTCGAATGTTGTAAAACAACAGGAGAAGCAGAAAGACTTGTTCTCTTTTAAAATAGAATAAAAACATTGTCTGAAGATAAAACTCACTTTTTTTTTAAAGTAAACAGTTCAGTTTACTATAAATGATATCTCATAAAAGAAATCCATTTTTGTTTCAAAATGCACTTTTTCATCCCACATATCACTATCTTTGTGCACTTAACTCAATGTGAACTGAACATGAATTTTAAAAGTCCTACAAATCAATCAATTGGGCTTTTATTTTCATGCAAAATTTTAAAAATATTAATTTTCTACACAATAGGTACATATCTTTGTACACATACTTCAAAAATTCATAAATATACTTATTGTGTGTAGCAATAAACAAATACAAAACTACTACAGTAAAAATATTTTTTTTGAAACCCAAATTTACTACAGACACCACCTTTCCTTGGGAACATTAAGAAAGTAAAAACCTGACGATTAATGTCCATGCAAGTGTAGATGTTCAAATAATGAATAAATAGCTGATTCAAGCGGCACGAATAATTCCACTCATTTTCTGTTACCATCACATATACCATGTGTATACCAATGTATACCATTACAGAAATACTCTCTAATAATAATACAATTATAATAATACAAATCAGCTCCTACAGCCTGTACTGTCCTCATTGGCTGCAAATAACAGACACTGACACAATAAAGTAAGGTTTCAGAAAACTGAGCAAAAAATCCTGCCCCCACAGACAACAAGTACCCCTTGACGTATGTATGTTTTTCTGGCACCTAGTTTCTACTTGCTGGAACTTGAACAGATATATTCATGGGGCTTTCCTAAAGTTCACAGATCTAGAGCTGAAATTCTGCAGATCTCTGTATTGAAGTCATCTGGGGAAGCAAGGTGATTGCTTGAATTTTTCATCTGATTCCTTCCCGACCTACAGAAGCACAATGAAAAAACAAGTCTGTCTGAACAAGATTTAAAACAAGAAAGCAAAGCCCTTTTAATTTTGATTTAAGTCAGCATGGTCACTTCTCTGATTTTTCTTGAACTAACTACCTGAGTAAAAATATCGCCACTTCCTAAAACAAAGATTTCACTTGAAATTCCAAGCTGGGACCCACTAATGGAAAAATGGAAATCAATGTTAAAAAAAACTTGGATTTTTTACCTTCCAAGGACTGGAGCTGTAGGTTGTACTGACCCTGAATATTTAGAATTCAGTGTTATTTGGATGGATGAGGTTAGGAAGATAATTGAAAGATAGTGAAAACTTACTGTGTAACTGTTTAAGTTACAGCATTCAACATTTACAAGCAAGTCTTTCAGCACTAAGTGTGAGATGCATTCGTTCACTAGTAACAGACGTGAAAGAGAATCTCAACAGCTTTAAGCTGACTACTTTGCACTCTAGTTTATTTTAATATAAATGGAATTTTAAACCTTTGCAGTTCTTTCCCCAAGATGAGCAGAAAGAGAACATGCTAAGTGCTTGCACAGCCAGGAGCTCCCTCCTCCCCATCCTACAGACAACACACAATGTAACCTTCGAGCTCAACTTTCTGAAACTCTTTTTCTTTTCTGAGATGACACTTTAGAAGCTTGCAAGCAATGCATATAGAATGGCATTTATGTTTTACCACCTTCTCAGTTTGGAAAGACAAGTATTTTCAGGGTAGGCCTGGTTCTTCTGTCTCAGAGAGAAGGGTGCCCAGACTGCAGCTATGTGAGATGATGACTAGCAGTGTTATTCTCAGTGAAGTGGTATAAAGAAACAACTGCTTTCCACTAACCCATCCCTGTTCTTTATTTCTTCACCTTTCATCTCACTTTCAGTTTTTCTCTACCAACAGCCTTAATCTTTCCAACATTTTCCTTCCTTCCCTTTATAAAAATCACTCCATTGTTCTTTCTAAATTTTTTCTCCAGTCCTTCAACTACTTCTCTCTGCCTTAATTTATTTATGCAAGTGTTGTGTGCATGCAGATCATGCATGATCTGTATATGTAATCATGATTTTAAACTAAGGCCTTTTGAATAAAATCAGTAGAAAAGTTTAACAAGTGACAAAGTCAACTGATATTCAAGTCTGTCTCCTCTGTAACTTCAGCACTAGCTGCAACATAATCCTCAAAACCAGAGGATGAATACTAGTCTTCACATGTTAGAAACAACTGCTATTCAGAAAGATGAAAGCAAGTGAGCCTTTCAAAGGTACATTTACACTCACAGACACATCACCCCTCATCCTGTTCCTCAGTGGTTTCATCAACCATACCTGAATGTACATTATGTCAATAAAATTCTACATATATCATTGATTTTGCCTATTACATGCATGCAATGAAAAAGGAACTTAACAAATGGGGGAAAGGGTGACTGAGAAAAGTAATTCTCTTTCCAACCTGAGGAAACTTTAGACAAATTTGCCTTTGATAATCGACTGAACAAGCTGCACTGCAAGCATCAAGGGATGGTGCAGGGATATCTAGCAGGTGCTGCAGTTTATCACAAAACCGTCTAAAATAATTGGAAGTGACAACCAGCACTACCACAAATGATTTATTAGTCTTTCACTCAGCTTTTCAGCTTCCTCAGGGCCAGAATAAATAATTTACCAACTCTGTATCTTCCAATCATTAATTCTTCCCTGTGCATCCAAACTACATTTAACTCTGCTGGGTTCAGTGGAATTAAAAACACAATATGAAGACTTTTTCCCCCCCAAGTATAGTATTATCTGACTTTATCTAAAAGTAAAATTGTCAATCAAAATTTGTATTGGTGATAGAAGGGATTAGAGCAAGCAACTAAAGCTAAGTTACAAAATATCTGCAGAATAAAATGAAAGCTAAACTGAAGAGATATCAACAATGAAATGCTCCCAGGGGGTCAGGCGCATTCTCCAGATATAAAGTACCGATAGTGTCTGAAGATATTGATGAGCATTGTTTTTCTGATCCATAAACTAACATTAGTTACAGACAAACATCTTACATGTCCCACATGGTAAATGCAGGATGAAAACACTGGATAGAAACATTTAGAAAAATAAATGAAAAAGGAGATGTGCGCAAAATGAAAGGATTAAACGTGAACAGAATGATTCTGCAAAAAGGCAATACTTTCTGAGGAAATAAACTAAAGATACAAGATTTACTAATGCCCTTTTGTTCATATCACAAAAAAGGAATCAAAAAAAAAAGAGCATTGTACAAGGCAGAATTAGAAAACAGGAGTATAAAATGGCATAAAACCAAAGTACATTTTCAAATTTAAAAGAGAATATATAAGGTACCATATTCCTATTAATTATGTAGAGAAAACAAAATCACACCCTAAATCCATTTTTGATGTAAGATAGTCTTCTCTCATTAAATCAGCATCTATGATTAAAACCAAGATCATTTTTGGTACATAATGTATTGCATTGTTAGAACAGCATCTGTTTGTTGCACAGCAACACATTTTTCAGCTTTAAGAAACTGTACTGACATAGAAGAAACAGCCTAGACTTTGAAGATATAAAAATATTTTTACTTCCAAAACCACTTTGTACTAAAGGGGTTAATAACATTAATGTGCTAATATTCTACATTCCAAGAGGAGGCTTCAAGCTGTTGGAAACATACAGAAGAAGAATTTCATGGTACTAACAGCTTTCTTTCTGTCCTATGGGACTGAAACAACTCAAACTTTAAGTGCTTATAAGAAAAGCTCTGTAAAGCTATGAAGGCTAATCAATAGGGCTTTCACCAAGTGATAATACACTGAATAAGTCTGAAATAAAATAAATTGGCCATAACAAAAATGCCTTACCGTTTTTCTCAACATTAATCTCAATATAGAGAAAAGTACAGTATGAACTACAAGTCCAAAACAGCTGACATAAAAAGATGTTTTCACATTGCTTTTAACAACAGAAAAAAATTTCACAAACACAGAAAATTTAAGATGATTTATTTGAAAGCAATTATCCTATGTATTTCTCAAACATCAATTATTCTTTCTAGTAAGACTGTAAAATCTGTAATCCAATTTTACTCTGTAGTAGGGTATTTCCTTTCTTCATTTAAAATGCAAAATCTTCTGCAACCGACCATGCAGAAGCTGAACTCAACCTCCCAAAATTTTCAAGAGAATGACACTGTTATAAGGGCTGAGTAATTTCGTCATTATGACAGAGGATGTTCTAAAACAAGCCAAAATATTTTTTAAAATGCAATACTGTAAATAAAGCAAAAGTTGGAGAAGCTAAATCACAGGCAAGGTATTGCTATCTATGCTTTCCTTGGAAGCTCGGCCAAAAACACTTTCAAAAACCTTAGATCTCAGTTGACAGAGGGAAAGTACTCTGGGAAGCCTACCAAAGACACGCTTGATCCCAGCATCAGATCATCGAGCCAAAAGCCGTTTGCCATTGGAGTCAGTTATCTAGATTCATAAGAAAGCACTTACTGTTGTCAAAATAAAAAAAATTACAAAGTAAGCTACCTGTTGCTCATGGAGTACAGTCATGGATCCCACAAATGAACAGACCCAGGAAGCTGTTTCGTCATCTAACTTTTGATGCCAACTAGTTACGGCATCTTTCTTCAACAAGTTGAAGGACTTTTTGACTTGGAGAAAAATGGATTTAGACGTCAATTCCCTTAATAAGAGTCGTGAATGCAAGTACATGATTAAGTTTTACTTCTATACAGGTCTATTTACAGATTCATAAAAAAACCAAACAAATCCAAACCAAGAAAACCCCACCACAAAAATCTGTGGCAAGTCTTCACTTACTGAGTTTGTTCATACGCTCAGGTGAAAGTGCTCAGAAGTGACAGCTGGTCACAGAAAACAATAGGCTAATCAGAGGCTGAATTCTGACAATAAACAAGATTCAATATTTGATCTTTTTCTGATTAAAATGCAATTATAGCTATTGATAGGATCGTACACTCTCCAAATGACCTCTCTCACACAAAAACGATTTAGTAATATTTTATGTAGACTTTCTTCAAAGGTTAAATAAAAAATTGTCTGAAATTAAAAAATGGGGGTGAGAAGGATCAAACCCAAGGAGGAGAATAAATCAGCCTTAATATATGCAATTAGAAAGTTTCAGTGAAATCTTCACTGCCTCTAGAAGAATACAAAGGAAGTGTACAAGAAATTCTCATACACGGTTCTCAGCATATAAGAAACTAACTGCATTTCTTCATCCTCCTATCAGTTCTGGGTCTATCTATAGTCAATAACGTCTGCTTTTAAGAAATGTCCCTAAGGGAGTACTGGGTAAATTTATATTTGTATTTATCCCGAAAGAAATATCATGTTGCCAAATGTCAGTTTTGACAAAACATCCTCACCTAAGGCATAGGTTCACAGATTTTCTCAGTCACTCTTGGTGCGATTTTTCACCTCCATCAATCTATTTCCTTTCCTCACTTTTTTTTCATCACAGCTATTTGTACATTCTGACAAAACCTTGAGGAAGAAAGAAACACTCAATTTTATCTGTATTTACCATTCAGTAAATCTGTCATTTCTACTTTTATCAGAAGGAAGTCAGGCAGAGAAGGGCCACAGAGCGTATGTGGTGGTGAGTTAAGGAATGAACTTGTCATCTCCTGATTCCCACAGCAACACTTTCTGAGGTATTCAAATCAACAGTGCATCCATCATTACCATTTTGGCAGAAAGCATAGGTTCAACCTCCAAGATTCTCCAGAGCTGCATTTCAACCTGAGCTAATATAAACCCTTTTCTGTCCACTACCACAAAAAAACCAGCAACCTACAAGGTATGAAAGGTAAGTCAAAGTTATGAAACCTGTTGAGTACATTTCTGAATAGTGACCTTAAACAACACATTTCCAAGACTGAAACAAATAAGAGAGAATTTTATTTAGGAAAATGCTAAGGAGAGCTCTATGATGTCTGTAAAAACCCATGCAAACTATTAAATATCTGGTAACTTCTTGACCTAAGCCAAGGTTAAAATCCAGTGTCTGGACTATCCCTAGATGTTGAACTGACCTCTGAGACATCTAATTAATTGTCATAAAGGTTTTGAACCCCTAGAAGACTATGGGGAAAAGAAAACAAACACACAACCCAAAACTGAGAAGTTCACTCCCAGGTGTTTCATCAATGAAAGTCAACTACATCAACTTAGAAATACTTGACAAAAAATTGCAAAAATGGCCCATTTCCCCCCTTCTTTTGAAGGAAGCTACTTTTGTTTTATTTTTAGTTTTAATATTCAAGTCATTCAGCTGGTCAGCCTAGTTAAACCAGCAATGTGTAGAAGTCTGATTTTCAAGCCAAAAAATTCATTATTACAGCTCAGACATTTGGGTCTATTCTCCTGTAAAGTCTAGTTTTCTTTCCACACACAGTGATCATCCTCAATGACTGAAATAGATGAAAGAAATTGAGATAAGATAGGAAGTGACATTACATAGAGGAGTATGACATTAGCTCAGACTTTAGCTCAGGAATCAGCAGGGTTCGCTGAAAAAGCTTTCAACTAGATTTGAAGAGGGACATAGCCAGGCTTGACAGACATGAGGTGTGAGAAGGGAAACCTATAGCAACCACCGAAGTAGCTAAAGGATGCTTAAGAGAGGATACCATCAGTGAGTACAAGAATCCAAAGCCACAATTACAACACAGGACTATGGGGTGTCCATTTTCACCCCCACTAGGATATTGATGGGATCAAATACTTTCTAGAAAGAGCTGTACAGCAATGCAAGCAGTATGGGGAACAACCTGGAAGAATTAGAGACCTGTGTGCAATCAGGGCTTTGGTCTCAACAGGATTACAGTGATGTGGTAGGAGAGCTCCTGACTGGAATGTTGTCATGATGAACTACATGCTGTTTAGGAGACACAGACCAGGAAGGCGTTGGGAAGCGGCCCTCTATGTGAGACAACACTTGGAATGCATTCAACTCTGTCTTGGGATGGACCATGAGTGAGTTGAGAGCTTATTGGTTAAGATAAAAGGGCAGACTAGCACAGGTGACACTGTTGTGGATGTTTGCGACAGGACACCTGATCAGGACAATGAAGTGGATGAAGCCTTCTAGAGGTAGCCACAAAGTTACAGGCCCTGGTTCTTGGCGGGTCTTAACCTATCCTGAAATGTGCCAGAGAAGCAACACAGTAAAGCACTAACAGTCCAGGAGGTTCCTGGAAAAGCACTGATGACAACTCTGTGAGACAGGCAGTAGAGGATCTCACAAAGAATGGTGTGCTGGCTGCGCAGCCTTAGCCTAACTAACAGGGGATGCCTTATTGGAAGGTTGGGGGCAGCCTTGGTTTCACTGACAAGACCAGTCCTCAGGAATCTCTGACCCCAGAGACCAGGATAAAGGAATGTTGGAAGAAAGACTTTCCATTGGTCAAGGAGGATTGGGTTAGAAAACACCTAGCTAAACTTGAAATCCACAAGTCCATGGGGACTGGCAGGATGCACCCATGAGTGCTGAGAGAGCTGACTGACACCTCAGCTAGGCTGCGCATCTCTGAAAGGTCATGACCATCAGGAGAGGTGCCTGAGGGCTGGAAGAAAGCAAATGTCACCCTGGTCTTCCAAAACGGCAAGAAGGGAACTACTAGCCAGTCAGCCTCACCTCAATCCCTGGAAAGGTGATTGAGCACCTCACTTTGGAGGCCATCTCTATCCATGTGGATGACAAGAACCTGATCAGGGGTAGTCAGCATGGATTCACTGAAGGTAAATCATGGTTGACCAACCTGACTGCGTTCTGTAGTGGAACAACTACCTGAGTGGATGAGGGGAGAGCATGGGTATTGTCTACCTCAACTTCAGCAAGGTTTTTGGCACTGTCTCTCACAATATCCTTATAGGCAAACTCAGGAAGAGTGGACTGGATGAGGGGACAGTGGGGTGGATTGAGAATTGGCTGAACCAGAGGGTTGTAATCAGTGGGACAGAGTCCAGGTGGAGGCCTGTCACTACTGGTGTTCCCCAAGGTTCAATACTGGGCCCAGTATTGTTTAACTTGTTCATCAATGACTTGGATGAAGGGGCAGATGCCTCCCCAGCAAGCTCACTGATGACACAAAGCTGGGAGAAGTGGCCGATATACCAGAGGGCTGTGCAGACCTTCAGAAGGACCTCAACAGGCTAGAGAGATGGCCAGAGAAGAACTTTCTGGAATTCAAGACAGGTAAATGCAGGTTCCTGCACCTGGGGAGGAATAACCCCATGCAACAGTGCTGGCTGGGTGTCAACCTGCTGGAAAGCAGCTCTGCAGAGGAGGACCTGAGGGTCCTGGTGGACAGCAACCTGTCCATGAGTCAGCAGCTTGCCCAAGAAGGCCAAGGGAATCCTGAGGTGCATCAGAAAATGCACTGCCAGCAGAGCAAGAAGGGTGATCCTGCCCCTCTACTCAGCCCTGGTGAGGACACATCCTCACCAGTGTGTCCAGTTCTGGGCTCCTCTCAGTAAAAAAAAGACATGGAGCTCCTGGGGCGCGTCCAGCAGAAGGCAGCAAAGATGATTAAGGGACTGGAGCATTTCTCTAATAAGGAAAGGATGAGAGAGTTGGGCCTGTTCAGCCTCAAGAAGAGATGACTGAGAGCGGACCTCATCAGTATACATGAGTATCTGAAGAGAGGGTGTCAAGAGGATGGAGCCAGCCTCTGCTCAGTGGTGCTGAGCAACAGGACAAGAGGCAGTGGGCAGAAACTGACGCACAGGAAGTTCCACCTGAACATGAGGAAGAACTTCTTTACTGTGCGAGTGACCAGGCACTGGAACAGAGAGGTTGTGGAGTCTCTCTCACTGGAGATATTCAAGAACCATCAGGATGCAATCCTGTGCCATGTGCCCTAGGATAACTCTGCTTGAGCAGGGAGATTGGACCAGAGGACCCACTGTGGTCCCTTCCAGCCTGGCTCATTCTGCTATTTGAGTAAAGGAGGTTTCTTATTTAGTAGTAGAAGCAGGCCTCATTCACGTTGTCCTCATATTGGGGGATGTTCAGCCCACCCATGAAATAAGACAGTCATAAGTATATACCAAAACCAGCATATGCTACGAGCTTTTCTGCATTCTGCACAAACAAGCATCAAGCAAACCACTTCATTTTGCTATTTCATACAACAAATAAAAGGCACAGTAGTAGTTTTGCAGTGAAAAATCACTCTCTATGTAAAGAAATGCCCAGACTTACGGAGCAACATACTCTCATAATCAGCATAACAAAGGCAGCACGAGAGAAAGCAACTCAACTTCTAATCACGTTTTAGCTAACAGGTTGGTAGACACAACCATATGGAACAAGTAACGCCTCTTATCTGAATGAATGGAATGCACTTCAGCTGTGTGTTTGCTATTCTTAAATTATTAAGATTATGGGCACACTATCTACATGAGAACAATGTAAGAAAACTAGAACATTGCAACTTCCAAAGCTCAAATACGTTCAAACACGAGGTCTCTAACATGCTTTAACTGCCCTATTCCAAAAACTTCCCAAAGAGAAAAGACAAATCATTAAAATTCAGTTGTAGTTCTAACAACAATATATTTTAAAAATATAACTGAAGGTAAAAGACTGAAAAAGACTGAATATCAGAAAATAATCAGTGACAAAAATGAAACCTTGCATCACAGGGCTTATGACAATTCTACTATGCGACCCCTTCCTCCTCCAGTCTTCCTTCCATGTATTTAATCATCTGTTAGTAGAAATTTTTGTGGAATTGGCTGTCAAAAAGAAATAGTGAGGATGATCATGTTTTCATAGAAGCAATGTTAATAATGCATGAGGAAATGCAAAATATTTAGTTGCAATTTTCTGAGCTATTTAGCAAAATATTCACTAATCTTTTGCTTCATATACAGTATTTGGGTAAAAATAAAATCTCTACCCCAAATCTCTTCTACCTAATCAGATAAATTCCTCATATGAATTAAGCAAGTAATTATTCTTTTAACTTACTCCATATATTCTCCCTTTATCCCTTTTGAAAAGGTGCTATTTTTTCTTACCTTTACCAACCAAATCTCTGGGTGGAACAGTCCTTGGGTAACACTCCCCATGACTCCCACCACATTTGCAGGACCTAGTCCTCCTTGTGCAGTTTAACCTTGCCAGTATCTATTAAAGGAACAATTTCGCATGGATCAAGCAAAATCCAGAGGATTTCTGAAGTGTGTGGACCACAAGTTCATGACACAAATTAATAAGGAGCTGTTGAGGGGAAGACTTTCTGTTGGATCCGATACTTACACACAAGGAAGAAAGAACAAATCGGGGATATAAAAGCTGGAGACAACCTTAGCTGTAGTTACCACAAGATGGTGGAATTCTGCATCCTGAGAGGAGGTAAAAAAAGCAAAAAGTGGGATCATAAGCCCAGACTTCAGTAGAGGAGACTCTGACCTGTTCAGGCATCTGCTTGGAAGCATCACATGGCAGATGGTTGTAAAGAGAAGGGACCAGGAAAACTTAATTGTCAGGGATGTCCTCCTTCAACCTTAAGAACAGTACATGCCAAACACCATGAAAATGAGCAAACATGGTAGAAGACCTAAACGGTTGAACAAGCAGCAGCTGGCAGAACTCATACACAAAAACAAAGCATACAGGAGTCGGAAGCAGGGACACACAAACTGGGATGAATATTAAGACACTGTCCAGATATGCAGGGACAGGGTTAGGGAAGCCAAAACCCAGCTGAACTTGAACACAGCAAGTGATCTGGAGGGCATCAGGTACATCAGTAGCAAAGGGAAGATCAGGGAATGTATGAGCCTAGTGCTGAAAGGGAACTTCATCACACAGGACAAATAAAAGGACAAGATCCTCAATTCTTTCTTTGCCTCGGTCTTTACTAGTGAGGCAAACCTTCAGCAATCCCACATCCATAAAACCAGTGTGAGGTAGAGCAGGATCAAGTTTGGGAATACTGAAACAAACTGTACATAATATTTGTACAAAATGTACGTAAGATGTACACAAGCCTATGGGCCCTGAAGGGATGGACTCATGGGTGCTAAGGGAGCTGCTTAATCTCACAGCAAGACCACTCACAGCAATATCTGAAGGGGAGTAGAGATCACAGCAGGGTCTCAAGGACCTCAGCAAACCAAATGCCACCACTCTCTTGAAGAATAGCACAAACGAGGATCCACGGACGAGGATCCATGGAATTACAAGCTGGTCAGCCTCACATCTATCAGCAAAAAGAATTACACCATGTGCCACACTACAGGCTGATGGCCAAGAATCTGCAGAGCTTTGCAGATAAGAACTCAGGCATTGCAGTGGACACCATGCTGAACATGAGCCAACAGTGAGTACTCACAGCAAAAGAGGCCGAGACCATTAGGAAGTGTTTTACTAGAAAGTCAAGGGAGGTGATTCTTCCTCTTTAGGCAGCACCGGTGATATCCTTCTGGAGTACTCAATACAGTTTTGGGCTCCCCAGTATAAGAAAGACACTGACTTATTGCAGTGCACCCAGCAGAGGGTCTGAAAGGTGATTAAGGGTTTGAAGCATATGAAATATGAGCAGATACTGAGAGAGCTGGGACTGTTCAGCCCATAGAGGAGAATGCTCAGGAGCTTTTATCTATTCCTATACATTTCTGATGGGAAGGAGTGCAGAAAATTGAGCCTCATTCATTTAAGTGGCAAACAGTCAACAGACAAAAGTTATTGGATACAAATACAAGGAAACTAATTTAAAAATATGAAGAACTTATTTTACTTATAGGATAATCAAAGACTGGAACAGGTTGTCCAGAGCAGTTGTGGAGTCTTCACCTCCACCTTTGCAGATATTCAAAACCCAACCAGACAATCTCCTGAAGAACCTGCCCTAGCTGACCCTGCACTGAGATGAGATATTGCACTAGATGATCTCTAATGGAGTCTTCTGACCTTAAATATTATGTGAATCTGTAATTTGATTTATGGGAAAGCATAACTGGTTTTGCTAGAGTCATTTGTATTCAACAGATCTTTGTACCTCACTAGTGTTAAAAATATATATACACATTTTCAAATATTGTCATGCACATTATTTTTCTGTTGTTTTTTGAGACTCTGAAAGCATCATGTGGACAAAACACTGTACTTTATAGCATGATCTTAATGAAATAATTGCACAAAAATATTTCTTTGACAACAAAATATATATATTCACGAACACTGACACATATCTTGAATTTAACCAGTTTTGAATACAGAGGGTTTGCACATTCATTCATGTTTGTACAAGAATCACAGAAAAACTGGAAAGAAATCTTTTTCAGGGAAAAATTTAGGTAAATGTTGAAAACCAAAGGCTTACAAGATGGAATGGAGGCGTATATGAGAAAAATTGCAAGATAAAATTTGAATTCCTGTACTCAGGATGTCAACTAAGCCTTATAAATTACGCATATATTTTTACCTTAAGACAACTTTGGAACACCGAAGAAACAATGCATCACAGGGAACTTACTTAAGAGAAGCCCTATCATATTGTGCCAAACAGCTCATTTTTTTCCAACAATACAGGCTTTTTTTCTGCATTAGTTCTTCTGGTGTCTGAGAGTTTTTAAAATATTGTTGTACTTTCTGAAGAAGATCAACAACAGTAGAAATGAGAAAATTAAAGAGTTAAAAGTAGCCAAACACATTATAATTTGCACTCCTGCTGTTGTAAAATATAGAGAGAAAACTGAGAGACAGTAAGCTATTACTACCAGTGCATTTCATGTACCCGGCAGCAGTATTGTTCTCACCATTCCTAAGCACTGGGTCTGAGTATTGCTTCATGACTGCCTCCTACCCCCTTCAACTGCCTTTTTTTCACTCCTTCCTTTAACTAGTACTAATGTAGTCAGATCAGAAAGTTAATAAAGATTAAAACTAACATAGCAAAAGAATGCCTGGATGCACGAGCAGCAGACTGCATAAAGTGGTGAAAACACATGGCTAGGGAAAGGGGTTAGCAAGGCTACCTTCTTCAGTACCTGAAGTGGTTCTCCCAAAGAGTCATCATTATTATGCTTCAGTTTATACTGCAGAGTAATATTTACTCAAACAATAACTAACCTAGCTGTTCCGGAACAAAGGTAGCTGAAAAAGCACTTCATATTGATCTAGAAAGGATAAGATGCTCATGTTATCCATATAATTTGCATTTTCAGTGAAAGCAAAATTTAGTCACTCAGTAGTAGCCAGAGTGGTTTTTTTTAATTCACTTGCCCATGTAAACTGAAGTTGCCAAAGGAATTTTAATATTGCAAACTGAAAGTAAGGTGCACAATCTCTCCTAAAAGATAAATGTGCAAAGAACCAAGAACCTCTGGCTTACTTTAAGATTTGAATGTTTTACAGGGAAAAAAGAAGCAAGAAAACCACTAATCTTTTGGGTTCTTTTACTTTTTAAAAAATTAGCCTAAGTTTTCCATAATTTTCATTAGCAACAACTGTGAAAGCTGAGCTGCATCTCCTCCAAAATCGCAAACTTACACTTTATTCGTTTGCATTCAGCTATTTAGCAATACTGCCTTCCTGAGGTCAGCTTAATCCCATAATTAAGTTTTATATCATTAATAGCCCTTTCTTCTGATTTAGAGAGTTTTGCCACACAATCTTTTCATATTGTTGGTTCACAGAGCAAAATATCTACCTTTTTCCTTCTGAATTTTTCTGAGCTCTGCTCTGTCCCAAGACACCACCAACAGATTCACCTTGATTCTCTCAAGTTCAATGACTGTAATGAACTCAGTTCAAGATTAGGATTCTTTGTCCATAAAGACCATTGGTCAGACTGAACTTTCCTTTGTAAAGTAAATCTAATTTACCCTTTTTCTACAGTGCTGACATATACCTTAAAGCAAGACAACCAGAACAGTCCTATGGTCAAGATTATCCAGTAATATTAAAAAAATCACTGCTTTAAATTTACAGAAAGAAGTCAGAAAAGAAGAAGATCTTTCAAAAACAGCTGTAGCATCTAAAAGAAATTAGCATGAATGACTGTAGGGAAAATAGCAGCAATAGGCTTTGAAGAAATCTGGCTTGGGTCACTGAAAAGAAAACAGAAGCAGATGCTAGGCTGCCTAGTCCAGGTCACTGCAGGGAGAACAACAGCTGGTTATGCGAGTCTTGCCCGGGACCCAGAGTTGGTGCTTGATTCTGCTGTGCAATTATTCAATACTTCCTTGATGATTTTAGTTTAGGAGAAAAACTGAAAACAAGATGGATTTTTTTTATTTTGGGTGGAGCTATGACAAACTGAACCATTTATTTAGTAACAATACTTCTCTTCTGAGTACATCAAACAAAAGAGTTCAAATGTGGACTGGCTACAGCAATCTACCTCTGAAATATAAGTAAGAGGTTTTTGAAGTGCTCTACCAAGTTATCAATATTTTAACAGCTCTCTTAAAAGCTGTTTCATAATAGTGTAGATACTTTCAAGACTGTCTATATTCACTCCACATTGACTGTAGTATATTTTAAGACATTTTATTTTCATATTCAAATGGGGGTCAGAAGAGAGAGTGTCCTCTGATCATTGTATCCACAATCACTTTTAGCTGAGAGTTACAAAATTCTTTTTTTATAACCCACCAACTAATGTTCAATTCAACTTAAGGGAGTTGTTGTTCATCTACCCAAGGCTTTTATTAAAACCTCTACCATTGTAATTTCTGGATTATGTTACAGAAAACTGAACTCACATTACACATCCTGGTAAGCAGAAGAGTTTTTAAAGTGAATTTTTCCATGATTGCCCAGCTCCCCATTTCATGACTCATGCATTCCTTCCAATCATATTATTCATCACTCCTTTTCATGAAGACAAGAAATTATAAATGATTACCATCTTGATTTGTCTGAGCACAGAAAAAAGTATCTTTAGAATCAATGGACAACTCTACTCAATAGATCAGCTAGTTATTCAAAATATGTTTCACTAAAAATGCAGAATATGCCTTCAGATGTGCCCATAGTTTTACTAACTGTTCCAAGAATGTATAGCATGCACATGCATACAATAAAGGCTCTCTCTAAGAAAGAGTCTTAAGAATAGTACTTTTTTAAGGTGATTAAAGAGACACAAAAGATTCAATTTTTTTTGAGGTTGTTACCAAAATAAACTTCTCAATTCCAAGTAATTTTGACATTCACTCCCAGGTAGCACAGGTATTTATTAAGAACAAGTAGGCATAGCAAGGCAAATAAAACTTTTCAGAAATAGTGAAAGAAAATGTTAAGAAAATTTTCCTTTGAACCAACTAGAAAAAAAGATAGCTTAGACAGACCAGGGCAAGGAGTTTCCTAGCAGAGAAACAAAACCAAACTGTATAGAAAATGAACTGTATAGAAACAGAAAAAAGTGAAAGAAGTAAATGGAAAAGTTTAAATCATATGAATTTCATGCTGAAGCTTACTATACAAAAATTAAGTTTTGTAGTACTAATCTAAACCCTTTTGTATGAAATGTTGGAAGTGAGATAAATATGTTTAAATGGGACTGTTCCAGATGCCTTGGATCTTTTAAAACTCTGGTCAACTGAAACATGGCACTAACTACACACATACCCTGATATATAGAAACATGAGAATTAATATAAACAACAATCAAAAAAAGGGAGAATAACAAAGCTCTTCACACAATATTTTTGCTGGTTTTGTAACTACTATATGGGATGTTTTTAATATTTGCTAATCCTCACAACAGAGTAAGGAACGTTAAATCCAGCTATAACCATACGTCAAATGCAAGAGCCTAGGATAAAGAAATAGCCTAAAATTAATATTTACTAAATATAATGCTGCAGAGAATATATTCATCATCTTCAGTGCTACTATCAGCTTGTCGTAAGTTACACCTGAACATTTACAAGATCAGAATCTCAGGTGAGAGGAAAAACCTATTTCAGTAAAGTTACCACACTAGGCACAGCCTTCTTCACTGAACTTCTTGACTCTTTACTGCATTGCTAGTAATATGTTAGAGGCTCTTTCTGGTAGGCATCTTAATGTATATGGTAAGATATTACACCTACACGTGACAGGACAAGGTGTGCTGGTGGTATTCTACAAGTGTGCTATCTTCATGCAAATAAGGGGAAGTTACACTAGAAAAACGGATCTCTAGCTTGTCTCAGCACTGGAGACAGAATGAACAAGACTAAGATAGTCTGACTACCACCACACTGCTAGTAAGTTGCATCCAAGGTAGATGTGTCTTGTCAGTATAGGCAAACATGCGAAGTGCTCCTTATCTAGACATGACCAGATTCATTAAAACATATTTCAATAAGAAACAGAATCAGCAAAACCATTCCGGATTTGAGGCTGATAAACTTAACAAGCGATGTTTCTCAAGTTGCTAGTCATCTTTTAGGTGCTAATCATTCCCCACAGTTAACATAAATTAAAAAAAACCCCACTAAATATTGCTTAAAGTTTATGTAATATTCACTACCATTACTGAAATATAACTAGTTACTGTAGTTCTCATGAGGATTTATTTCACTGCCTGCAAAACAGGAGGCATTTCCTCTCCAGGAAAGGTCACCATAACACGTGGACAGTTTATGTCAGGTGACTAAGAATATCATACAGAAGAAGTGAGAAGGGGAGCTATTGTAAAACCAAAAATTATTAGATTGCAGTTTACACTATGAACATCTGAGAAGCCATGTTTTGCACAAAAATACAAACCAATGATCACAGTGCAAACAGAACAATTCACAATTTACAATGTGAATGTTTAATCATGCAGACATACCTTTTAAAGTTCTTTCAGATAAAAAGGTAACATCTTTCATACAGTGAAAAGTATGTAAATAAATGCACAAATATTGTTATATGGAGGTAGATATTTTAATAATATAATAGAATGATTCAACTCTGTCATTGCTTTCAGATGTCCAACACAAAAGACCCTGTTCTCTTAATGATCTACTGTTGCTACCAGCATGAACCCTGGAAATTCCTATCATCATTGCTTACTACCGTTACACCATTTCTCTCAAATTCACATCCTCCTACAGCTGCAGTCTCCCTGTGGGATTCTTAGTTCAAGTCAGGAACAACTGTTTATTCCTTTTGGACCATGCCATAGAGTGCAATCATGGACCAGGCTTGGTAATGTCTTGCTGGTTGTACCTATTTCCTCTTGCAGACATTCTCTTTCTAGGCAGTGCTGCAAAGATTTTTCTGTGAAACACACAGAATTTCTGCTAGCTTGAGGTTTCCTGTTTTGTTAGGTGTTTTTAGCCAAGGTCTTACTAAGATCCATATTTCATGTGAACTTATATCTTACTAAGATCCGTATTTCATGTGAACTTATATTTTAAATAATGTTTGCAACGTATCTTTTTAAAATATCAGACTTTCATCAATGTCAGCTCTGATCAATCCTACATCCCTTAACACAGACTTCCAAAATGCATTGCAAAACAGCTACCCTATAAAATGAAACAGAACTTGAATATTCATTTTACAAAGCCAACGCATGTGTTTGGTCACAAATACTGGATTATTTCTCTAGTATTTCCTTCTTTTTAAACTTGTAAAGTTTGATTGGAGAGAGTGCTGATCCCTATTCTGTGAAGCAAGCTAGCATCATTAGGATGACAAAATCAAGTCTTATTGTGGCAAGAAGAAACATCATTCAGTGTCAACAACACACTGCTATTGATTTGAACTCCTCCTTGCCTCACGGGTGAAATAACAAGCTCCTACACACAGACTCTCTAAGCATACCAATAGAGGAAAGAGGCAAGAAAAATACTAAAAATGGCTGTATTAAAGATACAACAGGAAATATGTGACTCATGAGATGCAAATTCTTTTATCTGTATGAAACAAATTGAAGAAGAGCTTAATATGGCTTCTGCAATTTCTATGGAGTTAGATTAGAACAGAAATATACCTACCAATAATATACCAAATTTAGGCTTCCCAACCAGTATCTCCTAACTGTTCAACACTGTGAAACAAGTCCGCTTCATTTTCATTATCTAATACTTACTAATCATTTTTCTAAAATGTCGCCTTATTTTAGCATCCTGGTTCACCATTTCAGTAGAAATGATCCTTTAACAATACTGGTAGGATTTCATTAAAGCAGAGCTAAGAAACTGTCAACATAGCCAGGTTGTCTCTTTTCCTATTTCTGAACAGACTCTAATTCAGAAAAAAAAAAAAGTATCTTTCTTTTTAAAAGATACAAAAAAGAATAAACTCATGGTCATGCAACATCAATATAAATACCAGTTTGCACAGTGCCCTGTTTGGGCTGCAATAGAGTTAATTTTCTTCCTTAGTAGCTGGTACAGAGCTGTGTTTTGGGTTTAGGATAGGATGAGAATAATGTTGATAACACACTGATGTTTTTGTTGTTGTTAAGTAGTGCTTAGTCCGAGTCAAAGGACTTTCAGTGTCTCGTGCTCTGCCAGTGTGGAGGTGCACAAGAAGCTGGAAGTGAGCACAGCCAGAACAGCTGATCCAAACTGGCCAAAGGGATATTCCATACCACAGAACACCATGCCCAGTATATACACTGCGGGGAGTTGACCAGAAGGGGCTGATCACTGCTCAAGGACAGGGACAAGCTGGGTGTCAGTCAGCAGGTGGTGAGCAATTTAATTTTTTAAATTGTTTTTCTTGGGCTTTATTCCTCCTCTCTTTTTGTTTTCTCTCTTCTCATTGCTATTATTATTACATTGTAATTTATTTCAACTTTTATTTCAAAATCTCACGGGTTTTACCTTTTCCCAATTCTCCTCCCCATCCTATCACAACAGAGAGAGGAGTGAGTGAGAGGCTACAAAGTACTTGGTTGTCAGCTGGGTTGAACTACAACACACATCAACAGTTCCTTTCCTAGAACTTAAAGCTATGTATTCAAGCACATCTGCAAACTAAAAAATGTAGTGAGATGAAATACTAGTGTTGTCTAACTGCACCCAAATTTTAAGCCAATGTCAAACACTTTTGTAGCATTAATTTAGCATGCTAGAATTCCATAGTCTGTCTCTTAAAACACAAATACAAGTAATATACAAGGCATAAAAAATTATTTCAAGATAACTTCCTTTTTAAGAATACTGAAGTATAGGGAACAAAGCTATTTTCATACTACATCCAGAAAACGGATGAGGTGTGAAAGAAATCTCTTGTTTAATGTGACCTTTGGCTGTACTTCCACTTGTCATCATTATGAAGTAGCTACTCTCAGTGCCAACACATAAGCTGCATTATATTATCCCATAACAGTAGTAGCACGTCTTTCAGGGAGTGTTTCATACTTCAAGAAACTGGTGGCAGAATGCACTGACAGCACTTACCTTTGTAGCTGCTTATAATAGGTCTTATTCAACAGTAAGACCTCATTTACAAAAGGAAATCAGAGTGTACTAAATTTCAATATCGCATAAACTAGGATGTGTTGAGGAACTCCCTAGGAGTTCTCAGCTTCAGTGAAAACATTCAAATAAGGAGAAATGTAAATTTCAGATTGGAACTCTGCCCCAAATAATAATATTCAGAGCTTTGTTACTGTGCACAGACCAAAAATACTGCATCATTAAGATCTGCAACATACTTGACTTTTCTTAACGCATGTAATTAAGAAAATATTTCTGGAAAGCAAATGAATTTGAAATTCAAGTAAGATTAATAGAACAAATACGACAAATTTACGTTTTATACAATGGTAGCAAGCTGCAGAATAAAAATCAGTAGCTATCATTATCTAAAGCTGTTCATCTAACACCATAGAGAGAAAAACTATTGATACATACTGTACACACATTTTTATCCATGTATATAAATCAAAGGAAACAGCTTCCTTTAAGGCAAGCATATGAAGATACTAAAGCAAGATACAAATTAAATATTCATACATTCAATATTTCAAAATAAGGAATTTGGATATACACATGCATAATTTAAGTTCTATAGTGAAACCTGTCTACAGAGGCCATTTCTACTGTATTTCAACAGCACTGAAACTTGAAATGTACAATGCAGCCTTTCCATGCTGTGTTAAAACTTTAAAGTATATAGTAATTCATTTCAAGCACTAAACATAGAATAAAGGCCACATTATGCACATGGCACTTCTGCAGAGGAACTGCTGCCCTATTCATTATTGCTCTGAAACAGGGCTGTCAGTCCTGGAAGGTGGTTTCGGACTGCCTGAGGTACTCAGTGGGAACTGAGGCCAAACAGGCAATATCAGGAACAAGGTGGCTCACTGGCCCTGGAGAGCCCATCAGTCAGAATTGACTCCAAGTCAAATTCTGATCCCAGGCACCAATTTTAAACTCTTTTGAGATGGTGCTCACACATAAAGCCTGAAATTGGCCCCTTATACTACTCTTATACATTGACTCAAGCCTCTATGGAGTAAAGATGGTATTTCAAACCTTTATGATTGGCAGAGGAAAGGAACACAAAAACAGGTTTCACACTATGTTGTGCACTAGAAATGATTCTTTGTGATCACAGAACCTGAAAGTAGTTTACGTACAATAACACAGACATGTTAAATTTGAAGAGCTTATAAATTCCTATGCATGCAAAAAACTCTGCAGGGTGGAAAAAACCCTACTATCCACCTTCCTCCCTGCAACACATACCTTCTTCTGCACATGTCTAAAGATACCACCAATCCTCCCCATGTATTTAAAACTTTGCCACTAAAAAAGAACTCTCTATATTGGTTAGTAATGTGAATATTTTATTTTCTTATTAAAAGTTAAATGTATTAGTTCAAATATCAAAAGTCTCATTTTAAAAGCATTCATTTTACTGGGACAAAAATATCTCATGTTAACTTGAAGAATAATTAAAAAGTACTTATTAAGGGGAAATAAAACTACCCTATTTCTACACAGTTTAAAGTAAACATTTATCTTTGCTCCTTAAAGGTCACTCATTTGATCTTGACACACCTATGGAATCATAGAAGCAAAAGCTAAATAAGTAGGACAGTAGTATTAAGCAATATAAAACTAAACAAAATTAGTATCTACATGGTAAATTACTTCACTGAAAACCATCTATGGATTCTGCAAAGAATATACTTTTGCCTTAGAGCTAGTACTTTAATTTTCAAGAACCAAGGAAAAAAAAAATCAAAACTAGTCAGTAACAATGCAGCGTCGAAAAGCAATAAACTCAAAATTAAGTTATAAATAATTTAAAGCATGTCATGAAGATGTATTAATAATTCATCAGATAAATAATTTACTAAATAATCAAATAAATAAATAATGAAATACATAAATAAATCAGCAAATAAATAATTCTGCAAAATAACCTAAACAATAAGTCACTAAAACAAATGACAAACCTACAAAACTACAATGATTTTCTAAATTCTGATAGTTTTAAATAAACAAATGTATATAAACTAGATCAATCTTTGGTGGATAGAGAAATATTTTTCACTGCTATTGGTGAATTCCTGATTACACCGCACAAGGATACAATTTTAGATTTTACAAGAGTGCAGTTTTTCCCTTGTAAATTATTAACACAATTGCTACAATACCTCCTGCTCTGTATTTTACATGTAATCCGTTCATGTAGCTCATTTTTACCCCCAAAAATGAAAATCTCTTTACAACATTCTTAATTCACATATTTCTTTTTTTTTTCTGGGTGCAGTACTTACAACACTGCAATAGTCTTCTTGGTGATTCTCTTATTGTCTTCTGCAAACCTTCAGAAGTTTTGCTGCAGGGGAAAAACAAGTAGAATAACCTTAATTATTACAGATGGTATCTCATTCATTAGCAGATGACAACATTTTATTTGAAAGCACAAGAAAAGCTGTTTTATAATTCTACAAAGCAACTTAATGTGAAACAACCATTACAGTTTGCAGACTACCGAAAGTTTTTAGAAGTCTTTGGTGGAACGAGTTCAAGCAGACTGAGGCCTGTTTCTTGTATTTAAGCTGACACACAATCTGTGCAAACTGGCACTAATTCAGATGTAAAGACAAACCACGAGAAGGACAAAATACTTGGCTGACATCTAATGTTATCCTTGATTTTGGAGGTTCATAGTCCTTGAAAGAACACAGTGAGATCATTTAATATCCACTATCTAAGTACGTTCACAATTTAATTAGAATACTGCACTCCAAAGCAACATTGGTACCGCAAAGGTCAAAATCCACTCTTCTCCCCAATCAATTTTCAGTCTCCATTTACTTTAATGAATAATATTGACAGTCACCACAGCTTTCTTCAAAGGGGTATTCTGTAAATATAGTGGAAGAAATGTGCCACAGGTGTAATCATGTTATCAACTTTTATCCGTTCCGTCAAAAAGGTTTATTTGCTTTCTTCCATAACACACATTACACACAGGAAAGAGCAAGACAGTTTTACAAACCGTGCTATTGACATGGATTCTTTATCTCTGTACTGGACTGTGAAAATGAAGGGATACATCAAACCTGAGGTTATATATTGTATACATGCACAGTTTTTTGCTACTTGTTTCAAAGGAAGTCAGTCTGCAGTGTTGTTTCTGCAAGTAGTATCTCAAATTGCTGATGATGCTGCTGTATTTCAGCATTTAAAAGCATAAAGGATAATTTACTCTTAAAACTACCTGGGCACATCATATTTAACAAGTCTCAAATTCTCTTTAGGGATTATAATAAGAAAACACTTTGCTTAATCATAAATTTTATATTTATCTTGGCTAAACACCCTCTTTTGGATAGACTGCCATGTTTTGTCAAGAAAAATCAACACAGTGGAAATGAAGTACTTGTTCTGTTGTGTGGTCATTCAAAAGAGTATGTAGAAGTAATGTAAATGTGCACCAGCGCTGCTGATAATTTCATGCTCCCATACACTCATTTCAATTTGCTTTAAAAAGGACTATTCCTCCTGGCTAAATATAGTCATCATGAAAAAGCATACCTCCCCTTTGAGCTAATAACACTGCAAGCCCCAAGACACAACAGTACAAAAACTTCTATATTTTAAGGAACGTGAAGCACTTTCTTCTCACAGTATGTTTCTGAAGTGGGACAAATGAGACTGTTTTTTTTATTAAGGTATTCTCATTTAGTGTACAGATTTCTGTTTGAAAATGACAATTCATTCCCACACCACATCTCTGAATCCCATTCACCCCCAAAACAAATCATATATATCCCAAATGCTTCTTTTTAAAAGCAATAGGTCCTTGTAAAAGCAGTCTATACTTTCACGCATTAAAAGATTTTGAGGATTACTGTGACATACAATTGCTCTGGTGGTTCTGGAATCAGAGCTTCTATAGGAAGAACCATTTAGTCACAGAGCATTCATCCGCAGCTTTGGAGCCTCTGGTAGCAAAGTGATTTTTCACCAATGAGTTACAGTAGAGCTAAAACTGTAATTACAGTTACTGATGTCTTAAACCCAATTTTTTTTCTTCCTTTTAAAATTTACTTATTTTTTAATTACTTTCATGTTTAACTGGGACTTCCAATCTATTGTTACAGAACTCACCTCCTCAGACAGCTACTTCTGTCTAAGCTGGAGGGTCATAATTCCCTGCTCAAATAAGACATGTAAATCATTTAAAGAAGGACACAAACCAGCCAATGACCTGGGATACTCCTACTTGCAATCCCATGCAAATTCCACCCTACACAAGAGACAAAGACAGCAAGTGAATTTGATTCCCCTCCTCTCTTCTGCCAGCAGGTCCTTTCCCCCTTCCCAGCCCTCAAACATTGTGTAGGTGCCTTACGCAACAGATCACGAGGAAGATTTGTCAACAGAAGACTAAAGCAGAAGGCACTGACGTTCAGGTGTACTTCACAGAGAAGAACAGCAAAAATCAAGTAATCGTGTGCGTTCTCTACTCTGCCCAAGCTGGGAAGCTGTTCTACAATAGGGAGGCTCCCTTGCTGGCATTTAAGTTAATTTGGGTGATAATTTAAGGAACTGGATTGTACCCCATACCTAAGAACAAATTTCAAATATTTACAATGGCAAAATTATAAATAAGGCTTATCACAGCAAAAGGACTGAGCAACAAGCTGTTCCATTCTCCACCTTTTGATACTGCCATCACCAGAAAGTTTCTTAGTTTGAAGGTACAAATCAGACCAAAAGAAACCGCATACTGCTGCTTCCTTCCTATGGGAACTCATGAATATAGGAAACAGGGAAATTTTAGAAAGAGATTATCATGTAATCATCCAAAATTTAGGGGGTTTTTTAATACTTAGGAGTAAACACAGGGAGAAAGAGAAAGGCTGGACAGACCTGCTTAGACAAATTACAGTTAATGTAAGGTACTGACCACTATATTCTGACCCACTCTTCAAGGATTCTTGGAAATGTTGTAAGTTACACAAAATATTTTGCATTATCAATGAGAAAAATAAATAAAAGAAACCTGCAATCGATTATTATATTTGGCAACTTAAATAATGCATAAGTCTTTCAAGACCAGAAGATTCATTCTTCTGCCACAACTCCCTCCCTCTATTTTTTACAAAAATTAAAGATTAACTGTTTAGTCCACTTCACATAGAAAGATACTTTTGTGATGCAGTACAGTACTTCATAGAAATGTTTAATGTATCTGATTTTTTTAATCATAAAAAGTAAAAAAGTGTTTGTTATACATGTTGGTAAGTCTAACAAAAAACTGTAAAAGTAACTGGGTCCTACAATGTTGTAAGATAATTTTGAGTATGTTCCTGGCAAAAACTTTGAGTATTTCTGAGTAACTTTTTAACCAGCTTCTTTCAGTTGTCTCTAAGGTAAAAATCAATTTTAAAATATTAAAACATAGCAAAATGTTAAATCCCAGACTACTGAATCAACTCCTATCAACGCAAGACATACCTCATTTGACTGTTATGACCCACGTTTCCTAGTCGATTTTTAGATAAAAACAAGCAGATTACCAGCAAAGGTTTATCTCAAATTCCCACATGTACAGCATGCCACATTAAATACATGCAAATCAACCTCTTTCTCCTCTAGTTTTTTTGAGCTGACAACTCATATGACCTGAAGCCATGGTTAACGATTACAATTATTTGACTTTCATATTTATACAATCAGTTATCAGATATGCATGTTAATTGATTTTAACAGATAGTTCTGTATTCTAATGATCAACAGTAAGTGTACGTTTTACCAACCTCTTGATTTATAAGAAAATATATCAGTTATATCAGTCTTCACAACTAACCCTTCATTGTATTTATTTGCAGTATTCAATGGGAACTTCTCAATAATATATTAACCTAGAAGTACTCCAAACTAAGTGATCTTAATTTTGGTAGCAAAATTTAATTTTCCAATTACAGACACTCTTCTATTGTGTTTAAAATTTATTTAAACAACGCACTGTCGACTTATTAGAAATGATGAAATATAATTTATACTTAAATGGACTGGGCAAACAAGTAGTCTGCACTTATTTAATATTCACATTTTGCTACTTAAAAGTTTATTTCTCTTTTTCAAAGAACCTTAGTCATGCACTCCTGGATTTTAATAAGCCCTCAGATGTGACAGAGGACAACACTACAATTAAGGTCCTTATTTTTCAAGTAATATGGTTAAGGCCAAAGGGTTCCTCTGTTGTCATCACTAAATATATTAACTGAATTGGTTACTTTTTTTTTTACATGGCTGAAAATTTATTCTTTGCAATTCCATTTTTATTTTGGATACCCTAGTTATTGAAGCATAAAATACGAAATTACAAATTGCACACATTTTCATGCAAAGAATTGACTATTTTCTAAGATTATACAATGTGCAATCATTATCTTCCACAATTAATGTTGTTCTTCTTTAAGTCTATTCATATAAAAGACTGGATATTGTATTTTACTCTCAAAAAGATCAGATCACATGTTGTTCTATAGAAGGGCTCTCCCAATTTAGGCCTTAATTGCTGTTGTACTAAAGGATCATGCACCAATTTTGGTAAAGCAAGAGATGCTGGATCCCTTTCTCAGCATATTTTAATATCAATATAGGTATTTTAATTTCTGCAAAATGCAGAATCTTTCTATTTTTTATAAATAACTGAATGAGGTGGAGAGGCTATTCAGCTTTTATCCAGATGAGCTTTGTACACTTCAAGTTCTGCAACTATTCTCTTTTTGTCTGGTAGCTCCAACTAATTTCAAGTGAGATTTATCCACTATGAGATTCTGAGACATTCTCCACAACCAAAAGAGACATCAGCACGTTCATGTAGATACACAATGCTTACTCAAGTTCCTGTAATGGACCAGGGACAAAGAAACTCAAAGTCACATTACCACAACCATGAATAAGCACCTTAACCCCTAAAACACTCTTTAATGGACTTCTCTGGTTTTTAAAAAGTCTTGATTTCACACTGAACATATAAGAAAGTTAGTGAATATATGATGGGATTCTGTTGCTTAATAGCTATTTTCCTTAAACTAAGGTCTGGCAACACAACAAATACTGATAAAGCAAGTAAGTTCTCTTCAATCTTTCCCTTATTGGGAAACAACTTCTTGGTCTTCAACAGATCTTGATTTAATTCTGAACATAATGAGAAAGTCTGCAGGTCTGTAGAAGAGGTCTGCAGAAAGAGGAAATACATTCACTCTAACACTAACCCCATTTGAACACCACAGGTATCAATGCAGAAAGACCCTGGTTTCTTTTCTACAATTCAGTGCTATGAGTTAACCACCTTGAAGACTGACTGTAAGATTTATACTTTTGTAGCCAAGGCAGACCTTAAGATAAATGGAAAGGTGAAGTAAAGATCCTACACTTATATGTGAAAATAGTGGGAAATAAAAGACAAATACACTAATAAAAGCTACATATATATTTTATATGTAAATATCTAATAAACTTAGAAAACAGATCTAATTCCTAGTTTCCAAAAATGTTTGATATTCCCACTTCTCTTTAAACTTGACTTTTAAAAATTACAAACCTGGTCATGTCAGCTATGAGGAAAAACAAGTAAAATTTAACAACTGCATTACATATAGGCTGACTGAGCCAAAGAAGTCCTACTCTGACTCATAAATACAGCGCATTAATTTACATCACAGTAAATGGCATTACGTCAAGCTGCCAATCAGTCACTAGTGGGGTTCTGCAGGGCTCCATTTTAGGCCAGTACTCTTCGGTGTCTTCATAAATTATTTGGATGCAGGACTCAAAGGTATACTAGGTTTGCGGACAACACTAAACTGGGAGGAGCTGTTGACTCCTTCAATGGCAGAGAGGCCTTGCAGAACAATCTTGGCAAATTAAAGGGCTAGGCAATCACCAACTGTATGACAATTTTCAGGGGCAAACGCTGGATTCCGCAGCTGGGACAGGGCAACCCTGGATGTATGGACAGACTGGGGAATGAGAGGCCGGACAGCAGCCCCACGGAAAAGGAGTGGGGGTCCTGGTCAGTGGTGAACAGAATACGAATCAGCAGTGCCCTGGCAGCCAGGAGGGCCACCTGTGTCCTGGGGTGCTTCAGGCACACCATCACCAGGCAAGGGAGGGGGATGGTCCTTCTTTGCTCCGCACTGGGGTGGCCTTACCTTGAATACTGTGTGCGCTTTTGGGCACCACAATATAAGAAAGATATAAAGCTCTTAGAAAGCACACACAGGAGGGCCACAAGGATGATGCAGGGTCTAGAGGAGAAGACATACAAAGAGCGGCTGAAGTCACTAGGTCTGTTCAGCCTGGAGGAGACTGAGGGGAGACCTCACTGCAGTTACAACTTCCTCGAGAGGGGAAATGGAGAAGAAGGCACTGATCTCTTCTCTGTGGTGACCAGCGACAGGACCCAAGGGAACGGCCTGAAATTGTGTCAGGGGAGGTTTAGGTTGGATATTTGAAAAAGGTTCTTCACCCAAAGGGTGGCTGGGCACTGGAACAGGCTCCCCAAGGAAGTGGTCACAACACTAAGCCTGACAGAAGCAGAGTTCAAGAAGCATTTGGACAATGCTCTTAGGTATATGGTGTGACTCTTGGGCCTGTTCTGTGCAGGGCTGGGAGCTGGATTTGATGATCCCTGTGGATCCCTTCCAACCCAGGATATTCTATGATTTATTTAAATTAGAATTTATATAAACCTTTTCACAAGATGCCTGAACCTAGATTGAAATAGAAACAAAAGAAAATACTGTTTACTACTCACACTATTTTTAAAAAGTATGTTAATTGTTCATCTTGAAGTTTGATGATTAGAAGTAGCCTATGATTAACAATACTCACTGTATTTACTAAAAACTGAGAGGAAACAAAAAGTAGAAAGCAATTGGTGATACTTTCTGATGACAACTTTTATGAGAAGAACCGCAACTACAATAAATTCCACAGTTAAAGGTTAAATTAAGGCTATATGTAGAAAGAAGACCAATAAAACACATTCTGGGAAATAAGAAAATAGTGTACCTAAAAAATGTCCAGTTCTAAGACAAACATTATGAGTTCAGGGATAGCAAGCCACCATCCAAACACTATGGCCAATTTGGATCACTGAGACTATTAAAGGGATCATGAAAAGGACAACTGCATGAAAAAAATCCAGAAATTCAGTATCAGTGGCTTAGTATCCAACAGTCTATGCATAATCTTAGTCACAAAAATGAAGCTGAATCCATGAAATATAGAAAACCACTTACTATACTGCCCCTGTTGCACAGTAATGTGTCCTCTGGCACTACTTCACACAGGAGAAATAAACATGGAAATGGGTACATTTAATACAATTAGGTAGGTTAAGTTTAGTTACCTGTATCCACAGGTGATCAGATTTGATCAGATATGATCCAAAATCATCAGGGATAAGGGTCTTCCATTGTCCTTGTTGTAGAAAGTATAGTCTTTAGGATGTTTAGTTAACTTCACACCAAAAACATTTAACTACTTTGCAACTCACTGTATAACCCCAACAAAGAAAAAATCTATCATCAATCAGCTGCATCAGTTCTGTACAGCCATATGAACTCCAGCAAAGGTGCAAGGCATGGAAGGAGAAATATCAAAAAATGGGAACAGAGGGAAGACAAAAGATAATATTGATCATTTTGATGACAAATTTATCTAAGTTCACACACAGGTTATCTAAAGGTGGTTAAAATCACATTCATAAAAACTCCCAAGTGTCAATTTGTGAAACAGAAAACGTTACATCACCTCCAAGATGTTTTATTTCTACCAACATTTGCACTCCCTAAATGTCACTCTATTTTATCATGGTGACTGAATTTCAATGGACTTGCTAACATTAAGAAATAGATTAGTAAGAATGGCACTAGTTTGCTTGCATAAAACCAGCCCAGTACTTGGATGCTGCCTGTCTATAGCAAAGTGGCACATGAATACTGCATAAGTGGCCAAATGCCTCCTCTGACACGAAGGCTCCTTTTGAGACTCCCAGTGTCACCAGGAGAACTATGGCTTGTGGCATCCAAATGGACAAAACATAGAAACTTCACTGCTAAGAAAAATGAAAGGCTGCAGAGTTTCTCTTAGAACAAGTAACTGTTTTACATGGAATCATCAAGTTACCGAATGCAAACCGCAGCAGAAAACTGCTGCAAATTTCAATCCTGTTAGTGGATAGATGAATTTAGGGAAGAGGATGTAAGTAACATCAATGCAGGGCAAAATTGCTGGGTTTTATTTTAAACATGCTTAAACTCAACGTTTTAACTTAAACATTTAAGAGTGATTTTAGTCTGTAAGTTTTACGCCACCTGAAACCGGCGATCCAAATGTCTATAATAGCGCATTTGAAATGCTGAGTTATATTAATCTCATACTAACTATAGCAGTTCAATTTCAACAAATTTCTCAGGGTTTTTGCATATTGCTGAATAAATGACTCTGGAATTAGCTTACTTTTCTTGGAGGCATTATATGAGATTATTTCTTAGTCTCCTCCTCTTTGATTTAGTACACATCTTCAGATAATTTATTAATGTTTTGGATATCTCATTCATCATCTATTATTACTGGTGTCATAAATCAGAGGAATGGAACAAAGCACTGGACTATACACTCTTTCCATATTCATCAATAAAATAGCTACCTCTGTTAGCAAACACTCTATAGAGTAGTTGGTTTATCCACTAAGATGAGATCAGCAGCAGTTTTTTAACTCAAATCCCAAAACAGATTAGATTTATAGTATAAGAGGCTCTTAATGAAATAAAATCAGGGCTTCATGTTAAAATATAAAAGGGTAGGAATACCTGGTCTGCAAAACACAAAAGCAAATGTCAGACATTGCTATGTCCTCTAAAATACTCAGATGAATTAGAAGGCTGATGAATGCCAGTTTTACCTGGAAAAATGGATTAATTGTTAAAGATGATGTAATTTTGTCAGCATACTATGAAACAGTAAAGAGAAGGAAAGATTCAACCAACAGAAACTTAAATGTCAACATTTAAATCAGTGGCAATATTGCCTAAGAAGACAAGTTGTCTGAACTGGTGGTAAGTAGGAAAAATGAAATCCCTTGCCTTTTCTTTTTTGCCTTTTCTTTTTTTTTTTTTTTAACAATCTAACCACAAAGGGCATTGGAAAATACAACTGTGAAAACTTTGTAATATTTACAAGATAATGGATATTAGTGGGAATCCTATATATAGCAGTATAGCATAGCAGTATAGCATAGCAGTATAGCATTCTATATAAAGTACCTGAAAAGAGACAGAATTAATGTTATTATGAAAACATTAACTAATGACTTAACAAGGTCATTCTGCATTAAATTAAATATTTGAATTAAATCTGAATATCCAAAAAATCAGTTTTTGTTATTTTATGTAGAGACTGCTGATATATTTGAACACATTCACTGTTTACATTCCTTTAACTAAAAGTAAATCTCTCATTAAGATAAATCAATATTTTTCATGATGTAACAATATTGCACTCACCTCTTTTCTAACTGTTTGTTGAAAATATTTAAGCCAGGTTTAGGACTTCATTAATACAATGAGATACAGATTTTAAGTTCTTATAATACAAAAGAAGAGAACTCCAAATGTTAGATTGGAAGTGGATAAAATGCTTCCGATAGCACCTATGTATCTAATTTCTACAGGGGAAGAAATTATTTCTTCTTTAGGCATTACAGATTAGATATTTCAGGTTCCAATATGACCTGAAAACAAAAAAATAAAACTTTCCAACTAAATTAAGTTTCTTATTGTGCTACCTCTAATTCAGGACCCTCATTATTTTCCTTATAGAACCTTCACTATCTATAGCAACTGATGATTTATAAAACATACTTGTACCAATGCATTTTAAAGTTAATTCAACTCAACACATAGTTACACTCTCCTATAGTTACAACTAACAGTGGAACAGAAAATTAACTACATGAGCTGCACCTTTTGTCAGTCTCGAGTTTGATCAGTTTGGTAACGATCGTACCTCTTATTCAATCTATAAAGGCAGTTTGCAATAGAAAAGAACCGTATCATTACATGGCGAAAATAAGTTGTACCCTCTTTGTACTAAAGTGCACTTGGTTTGAGGACTTCCATAAAGCAGAGAAGCCAATCCCTTCTCTGATTGAGAGCAGCCATTTGCAGTCTCTTATCACTGCCTCACTTCAGATAAAGATGCACACTGACAGGGAAATACTGAAAATTAATCTTCTTTCTAACAATTACGATATTCACCCATTGGTAGGTCCCCTGAATTCTGTTTTTAGCCTTGGTGAATTTCTAACTTCTACAATGGGAAATTTTGCTAGACAAGAGACTATGTCATACTCAAAATGTCCAGCAGCAATCTAGAAGTAACAGGCAGAGGATAATTCTTTGCTGAAAAAGGACTTCATTGAACCTGGTCTCCCATGACCAATGGAATTGCTCTAGCAACTGACGGAATAGTCAAAAAAATGAAGTGTTGGCAGTGGCAACATTCCCTCATGCGAGAGTTTCCTTGACTTAGTGTTTTCAAACTATCTGAGATTTTTTCCCTGCCTTTTTGTTCACGCAGTGAAAAACTTACGTCTGCATGGAATTCTTAACAGAACCTCAAATCAAGGAACAGACGTAGTTAATTTACTTCAGACCAGCTTCAATACATAACATTGGGATGCCTGGAAGAAGGTTTTTCTTCTCCTCATCCCAAAGAGATTACTTCCTTATCTAAAACTTTACAATAAATCCCAGTGAAGGGTAACTTTATTATTTTCCAGATAAATAAGCAGGTAACCTGTTCTATATTCTGAATACACAATTTCACTTGTTGGTGATAGATTTTAACATCAATTAATGACTATATAAAAGTACTGAAAAATCATGGAAAGAATGCTTTAGCTCGTCCCAGATGGAATTTGGAATACAAGAGTCAAATTTCCTTAAATAATTATGCCAACATAACTTTCCTTTAACTCTTGCTGCCTAATTCTCATAACCTTCAGGTCTGCTGAAAATGTCATCAATGCATGGTGAACAGACAGCAACCAACCACCGAGAAGTAAACAAAAATAACATTTCTTTGGTTAGAACACAGAATAAAAATTAAAATCAATGGAATCTTGAATTAAATAATTTTCTCTTTTTAGATTTATTTTTATTGAAGGTTCTGCAAGACCCAAAGTCCTGTCTTCTTTTTAACATCAGATGTCCAGAAGGCTTCAGATATCTATATACCTGCTAGATAGGATCAGTACTTATAGAAGTTGACTCTTAACTTGGTTTTAAGGGACATCACTGTTACATTCTCTAATCCGAGAAATCACATTAAATGTAAACTTTTGCTTCTCAGCAGCACCATATCCTCTAAATTGTACTTGTACAATTAAGTACCTATTCTCAGACACATATTTTTAAGCCCCATATATTAGAATATTCATTCAGGTAGTTGATCAGAAGCACATGTGGTCCTGTAATTATCTAACACATGTATCACTGGACAAAAGGCCAAGCAGGACACTTGAAATCCTGTTACCACAAAGTAGTGGTTAAATGCAAGAGGAGAACTGGGAAGATGGTATTCTGAAGCAAGCAGACAGGTAGCAGTGGAGGGCCAAAGCTGACACTATCAGGACCAAAGGCAAACCCCTCCACAGGGGGCTGTGAGACTGATATCTTCAATTCAATTATTACCACTAGTTAAAGAAGTTTACTACAGCTACATGATTTAACAACTGTTAAACCAGCACTGCTGAATTCAGAACCCACTAAAAACATACTACAAATTGTTGCAAAGAAATAGGGCTTGTTTACTCCTCATTACAGTGTCAGTGAGTCAAAGAATTGATCTTAAACAACAAAAGCCTGGCAGACGAAAATGCTGCCAGTTCTGTCAGACTCCTGGAAGAGAAAGTCAAGGCTCAAATGATTGCGTTGATCTTTGACTGAAACTGTAAAAGAAGTCAGTTTCTTCAAAGCCAAACATAACACTGCAGCCAACAATAAGGAATGTTTTAGTCTTTTCCACACAATGAATTTTTTGATGTCATGAGCTCTGGAAGTTTTTAATCACACTAAAAAAAGCATTAGCAAGGCAAATGTATATGACCCAGGCCCATAAACAACCACAGAACTGGTTTTCCTGACTAGTCTAATTTTTCCTTCTCTTGCCTAAATTCCAGTATCAATACTTCTTAATAATAGATACTCTCAAATTTTTAACCACCTTTTAACCCACATTTTCTTTTCTTTCACTATCTAAATCTGAACAATAATTCATACTTGTTCACTGACTAAACTCCAAAGTATCTGTATTTTACTAGTCACATGGAAGTTGAATTGCTACCCACAAGACTTCAAGATAAAACACTTCACTGACACAGATGAGAATCAAAAATTCACCCCATTTAAAGAATAGCAGCCTTAAGACACATGATTTTATGCTTTTAATTTAAATAAAGGTAATTTAAAATCCCATGTTTACTGTTCAGAAGTTATCTTAGTTATCCTTCTTGAACTCCTGATTCTCAGTATGACCACCTATATCTTACATAAGTCTTCCCATTCCTTTTTTAAAGTCTACATTCATTAAATCTCTCTCAATGTATGTTCCAGTGTAATTTTATAGCGTATTTTACAAGATTTCTGCTGCTAGTCATTAAAAAACAGATTCATCAATGTTTACTTTCTAATTTTAGACATGAATTTATTTGAAGTAAAATTTTAACCCATACAAAGGAAACTAATTTTTACATACTGCAGACATCATAACCCCCACAGAAGACTAACAGCAGAAATTAAGTTAATGACTAGAATCAGAGCGAGAAACACTGGACAGACAGTAGTTTCATTTAACCAATTGCTGCACAATCTCTTCTTCCCACCTCTCACCTCCAGTAAATTTATCTTGCTAATAACTATATTGGTCAGTTCAACTTTGTTTAGCTGCAGGTCTTTCCATCACTGACATCAACAGTGAAGTCACTCAGGACTTAAAAGTACAAATCAATTTTGTCTTCCTGGAACAAATCTTAAGCATCCAGAAGCTCAGGACCCCAATATTCGACTTCAGGAACTAAGTGCTTAGTAGGCATCTGGTAAGTAATGAATTACTTCACTTAGCCATACCAGCACTTTATTATCCATTTTACGTAAGAATTCATAATGATAACAAGCATATTGCTTGGCATGGACCAAAACCATGCAGGCAACCAACAGATACTTCCTCTGACCCCTGTCAGATCAATTAATTTTGGTAACAGAGACAAATGCCTTCAGAACAGCAGAGCAAGACAACAGAATTCCTCTAAAATGACAGAAAAGATTATATGCCATGAAGAAGTGAAAAAGGTTTTAAAAATAATTCACTGAAGTAATTCTCTATACCACCAGTAAAGCTGTTTTCAGTAATGTACAGCATGTTACACAATACTTTATAGTAAAATAATTTCATGACATCATATGCTTGCCAGAAAAAGATGGCATAGGCCACCTATCCAGAATGCTTGCCATTACAAACATCCGTTTCATTTTAACAGAATAGAATTGTTTAGGTTGCAAAAGACCTTTAAGATCATCAAATCCAACCATTAACACTGCCAAGCCTACCATGTCCCGAAGTGTCACATCCACACATCTTTTAAATACCTCCATGGATGGTGACCCAACCATTTCTCTGGGCAGCCTATTTCAATGTTTGACAAATCTTCTGGTGAAGAATTTTTTCCTAATATCCAATCTAAACCTTCTCCAGCACAACTTGAGGGTGTCTCCTCTTGTCCTGTCACTTGTTACCTGGAGAAGAGACTAACCTCCTGTCCCTGTTTGAGATAAAGTTCAGAGGAACGTCCGAATTTGAACGTCCTCTCTTAGAAGGCAGGTTACAGCCACATGTCCCCCATGAGGTTTGGGAAGAAATTCCTCGTAGGAAAGTGAAAAGGGAAAAAACTGTTTATTTAACAAACACACAGGAAAAAAATAATAATGCTAAATAATAAAACCTCTTGCTGGGGAGAGAAACCTGAGAAGATCTAAAGTCCTGTTTGTGGGTGTGGTGTCCCTCTCCTCCTCCTCAGAGCTGGGTCAGCCTGGGCCCCTTCCGAGCTTAAGGTGGAAAGTTTTCCCAGTGAGTTCTGGTGTTCTGATGTTGTTGAAACAGTCAGAAGTGGAGAAGGGAAAAGCCGAAGTCCCAGAAAAAAAACTTAACTCTCCGTCTCTCTCCGGAGAAACAGCCGAAAAGCTGAGAAAAGCAGGAAGGGTTGCTTCCTTCGCTCCTCAGCAGCAGCAGCAATCTCCATGTCCTTGAAGCACAAACTGTTTTGAAAAGTTTGCTCAGTTTTTTTTCCCTCCCCTCTTGGGCTCAGTTTAAAGGCACAGGATTCATTTCTGGGCGATATGGGGTACAACATCATAAAGTCACCCCAAGACACCCCCACCCACACACAACCTCCTTTCAGGTAGTTGTACAGAGCAATAAAGTCTCCCCTAAGCCTCCTTTTCTCAAGAAAACACCCCCAGCTCCCTCAGCCACTCCTCCTGCACTCTAGACCCTTCATCAGCTTCACTGTCCTTCTCTGGACTTACTCCAGACCTCAATGTGCTTCTTGTACACAAGATTCGAGGTGTGGCCTCACCTCGAATGCCCAGTACAGGGGGACAATCACTGCCCTGGTCCTGCTGGCCACACTATTGCTGATACAGGCCAGGATGCCAACGGCCTTTTTGGCCACCTGGGCTCACTCCTGGCTCATGTTCAGCTGCTGTCAACCAGCACCCCAGGTCCTTTTCTGCTGGGCAGCTTTCCAGGCATTCTGCCCCAGCCCGTAGCACTGCCTGGGGTTGATGTGACTCAAGTGCAGGACTCAGCACTTGGCCTTGTTGAACCTCAGACCATTAGGCATCAGCCCATCAATCCAGCCTGTCCAGACCTTTCTATAGAGGTTTCCTACCCTCCAGCAGATCAACACTGCCCAAGATGGTGTCAGCTGCAAACTTACTGAGGGTGCACTCCATCCCCTCATCCACACCCTTGATGAAGGTATTAAGCAGGGCTTGTCCCAGTACTAAGCTGTGGCGACACCACTGTGATCTGTCACCAGCTGGATGTAACTCCATTCACCACCACTCTCTGGGCCTGGCCAGCCAGCCAGTTTTTACCCAGTGAAGCACATGCCTATCCTATGGCCATGAACAGCCATTTTCTCCAGGAGAATGCTGTGAGAAACAATGGCAAAGGCCTTACTGAAGTCTAGGGAGACAACACCCACAGCCTTTCCCTCATCCGCTAAGCAGGTCACCTCTCATAAAGAGAGATCAGGTTGGTCAAATAGGACTTGCCTTCCATAAACCCATGCTGACTGGGTCTGATCATGAGTTTGTCCTGTACATGCCATGTGATGGCATTCAAGATGAATGCCTTAAATTTACACTTTTTAACCTTAAATTTACAAACACATTGCAAACAATACTTACCATAAAAAGAAAATAGCTTACCTAATGAAATCAGCTAAAATTCAAAATCTAAACACAAAGTCAAGTCAACCATAAACAGCAGGAATAATGCCCATGCAATTTTTATATCTTGTATTTACCAATCTTCTGTACTTTTACTAATGCAAAATATAGCAACTTAGAAAACGTAATGCGAAGTTAACATTTTTTATTATGAGGGATTATCTTCAGGAACAAAAGAGTTACACTCTGAATAAAAATTTCACATGATCTTAAGAAAAAAAAAAATCTGCTGCATCTCTATCTACTAGTCACATGACAAGATGATGTGAAGCTTACATAATTCAAGGATTACCAAGATAGCTTGTGTGTTTAATTATTAGTTGGTACCCATTCAAGGCCCTAGTAATTCATTCATCCTCTTTTATTCCACATGCTGAACTAGAGATTCCTTGAATAAAAATTCCCAATTCACTGACTGTAATCCTGATCATGTGAGTAAGATGTAGAAGTAAAACTAATATACAAAGTTCTTAATAAATGCAGGTCTAATTTACTTTTACTTCTGTGAATTTCAAAACATTGTTGTGCTGTCACAGTCCAAATCTAAGAAAGAACCATTTCATTAGCTGTAATACAGAATGCCAGCTGCCATAACATTGTCTTTATCCACAATCAGTCACTGAGGTTATCAATGCCTAACAAGCAGACTGTAGTTTAGTTACAGAACAATAGAATAAGATGAGTTGGAATGGACCCACATGGATCACTGAGTCCAACTCCTGGCCCTGCACAGGACACGCCAAGAATCACACCATGTACCCAAGGGTGTTGTCCAAACACTTCTTGAACTCTGTCGGGCTTGGTGCTGTGACCACTTCCCTGGGGAGCCTGTTCCAGTGCTCAACCACCCTCTGGGTAAAGAACCTTTCCCTGATAATAAATACAGTCCAACTATAGGACTGTAGGAAATTCCTGATGACCTATGGCAGCAGTACCAGCATAGGGAAAGAAAGCCCATGTGGTGAACAGAACAGTCATTCTTGGCTTTTCTTCCTATGTATGTACATTTCAATGCTGTTCTAGGAATGGCAGCAGTTTTCTGGCCTGAATACTCCAGACATCTTCTTAAGATCAACATTCATCGAAAGCAAAGAGATAATTTGCTTATAATAGTATGCATATAGATAAGGTTTACATATCTGATATAGAATTCTAAAATGCTTATATGTATGCACAGAACTTCTTACACTGACTAAATATTGAAAATCTCCCAGCACCACCTACTATGGTTTTATGCAAGAGATGTAAATGAAAAAAAAAACAACTTCTTTTTTTATTTTAGTTCTCTAGAGAATTAATAGAACAGGCGGTACTTGAAACACGTTTCATGAACTGTCATAACCAAGACAGACTGACTGATGTAAGATCCACCACAGCTCAATGGTCAAAGATGCATAACAAGATGTATGACTATTTCAATTAATGAATGAAAAAAGTTTTTCTTAGTCAGTAACACATTACCAATTGGCCTTATACCAGCCTTACTGAATATTGAAAAGTGTGATGATGAGGTATATAATGAAAAAATCAAAGCGTAAAGAGAATTCTGTTTTGGGCAGAACATGATCAGGGGACATCCAACTGAACAAAATGAAGGTGGTTGTTCTAAACCATGTTGAGTCTAAGACTTCCATTGTGTGTAGTCAGTAGACTGGGACTAAATTCAGATATATCTATTCCCACCTAGTACAGTATTGGGGTTTATTTGCTTATACTTGGTGACACACATTTCCTTCTATATTTCCTGCCAAATGTCACTTGGTGGAATCACAATGCGTACAATGGGGCAGATACTGAGGAGCCTCTCATGGTTACCAACAACTTGTCCTATTTCTGCAGAAAGGCATTTCAAATTAAGGTTTAAATGGGCAGAGGGAAACAAAAATTCAGCTCTAATCTCGCCTCATCATTGTCATTCCCTCTAGACCTAGAACCATTCCACCATCAAGATGCAGCTGCATCACTAATAAGGGGTAGCTACTCAACTCAGCTTAGACTTTTTCAATTTGAGAGGTCACAAAGCAATTCTCCTCAAGAGACCAGGTCAGTTTAGGACACGGAGTTTGCGGGTTTATTTGTTTGGTTTTTTCTTTTATCATAGTATTAATAAAAAAACCAGTCTTTCAAGACCTGTTGTAATTTATACATGCCCATGGATGCAGCAATGCCTAGCAGGGTTCAGGGCAGTCAGATGATCTGTGACCAGCTGCCACAGACAACAGAGGTTACAGCAGGGTGTTGAACTCTGAGCTCTTGCTCTAAGACAGTCCACTTCAGAAACATTGAAGAAGATGGATGGCACAGCTAGAGCTCGGAGAGGAAGATATGAAAGCAAATGTCCATGTGGAAGAGAAACTTTCCCTCACTTATGGCAAGACAACAGACACCACTTAGATTTTTATCATTTGTTTACCCGTACATGCAATTAGAAAGTCTACTTGCATTTCATTTTCATTTCACTGTCACCTTTTACCTGTGACTTCAGGTCACTGTATCACAATGGTGGCACAGACTGAGAGGAATTGACAGTTTCTGAGGCCTCAGCCGCAGAAAAAGGTAAATGTCACATGAAAGTAAAAATACTTTGAAACATCCTGTTAAGTTAGTGAAACTACAGAAATGTATCTCAAGTTACAGGGAAGAGGTTAGTATATCAAGAGGGACTACGTGGAAAGTCACAGTATCCAGTGGATGCTATAAACAGACACAGCAATGAATCATGACAAACCCATTACTAGCTACTAAAACAAAATTCTGGAATTGACACTTGTTTCAGTTCCCTCAAAACTAAGCAAAATGGACAAGAATAAAATAGCCATGGCCATAACATTTCACCAAGCAAAATTCTTAACTGTAGACAGGAATTAGTCTCAAGTGAAATGTCAGTTAATTTATTGCTGTCAGTTCAGGATACATTGCAATGACGAAATCATTGCAAAATGTAACTCGGGACTTTGAAAGATAAATTCTTTCACGTTGAAAAAATGAAACTGCTACCCAACCTTCACTTACTCTGAAGTTAACCTGAATAATAATTTTGAGAGTTGTCTGGTTAGGGTGAGTAAGAAACATTAGCTGAAATACCATATTGGCAATTTGGAGACTTGCTGGCAACTTGAGTATTTTTTTTAGATGAAAAAGTGTAGATGGTATACTGAGCACATCAGAAAGAGTGTCAGCTTAATGTAATGTACTGCTACAGATATATTTTTTTCTGAAGTAAATTGAATGTTTGAGACAAATGAGAAACCCTTGACCACTTTTTCCTCTCAGTATCAAATACATCTTTGTCACCATTTTTACCACACAGGTTCAAAATGAGATCTACATCAGCTCCTCTTCATCTTCCAACACATTCAGATCTCACCTGAAACTTTGTTGTTGTTCTTGTTGTTTTGCATAAGACCTATATATATGAGTCAACCTGCCTATACATCAAAAATTCTCATTTACCCCACTTTTTCATGAGATTCAACTTGCTTCCCAGTCAATCCATGCAGTGTACAGTTTCTAAAATGCTCATCTCACTGGTTGCCAAAGTTTTCAGTAACTGTAAAGACGGTCATCTTGAATGATCAAGCCTCTCATCAGCAATTTTACATTATTTTTCTTGTTTGCATCTTTATCACTGCATACCATGATACAATACTGGAAGACAACATGAGTAAAAACCCTTGTAGAAGCCTGTCTTCCACTACTACTACAAATGCAGTGAGCCAATACAATCTACTTCAATACCTAATGCTGTATCTTTACTGGTAGTATATTTGTTCTTCCTTGCCCACATTTCTTTTCTAGTGAGAAGTTATGTGGTGCTTAGCTGCCTACTGTGGTTAAACCACAACTCCACCCTACAATTATTTCTGTTGCAGCTGGATCTCCTCACGGCTTGAAAACACAGAAGCAGGGGAGCTTGACATGCACCAAAAACAGACAAACAAAATGTTGAGACATACTCTGTAAAACAACAAAACAAAAAAGAGTAATGGCCAGTTGAAGACAGACTTTCTGTGTTGTTGGGTTTGATTTTATTCCATGTTTCCAGGAGGCAGAATCTTAAAAGAATGCTAGCTTCTTTCATGCTTAGGAAAGTCCACAGCTGCAAGCATTAGGGTAAAGCAAAACTGCATCAGGAAAGAGGGATCTAAAATAAATGCTCTTTGGTAAAAAAAGAAAAAAAGAAAAAGAAGACTATCAGATTATTAAATGCCTGTTAATAAGCTTTGTACTGAAGGTTTTCCTCTTAAACCCACTGGTTTAAGTCCTTGTCATCCACTTTCTATCATGCATTGTTCTTTCTCAAGCTCATATGGCTTGACATAGGCTGATCCATTACTTGTGGAAGAGGACAGTATGAGTCTGGAACTTTTCAGCCTAACAGAAAATGGAGGATTATCCCAAGTATTACTGAAAGCTAATTCAAAACTCTGGCAAAAGACTATCTGTATTAGGAGGTATCTAACATGCTTAGGGACTAAATGATAATTAACAGCAGCTCTACAAGACTAAGCACTCCAGTCAACATACAAAAATTATAGCATGAGTCTAACAACACACTTTTATCCCAATCTGGGTAAGCTGTTACAAGTAGTAAAACGATGTTCACTCAGCCCACATTTGCCCTCTTCTCAGACAAAATTACTCACAGTGGAAATTATAACCATGACTGATCATACACTATTACTGTAAATTAATGTAAAAATCTAGTCTCCCCCAACAGCAATGAAACAGCAACAGTCCCAACACTCTAATTCCTGGCATATGTCAGTTTTGAATACTTGAATATTGACTTATAGGTAGAACTACGTATTTTTCATCCAATGCACAAGAATTTAGACAGTTTATTTAAAAATCGCTAAAGACCAGAACAAAAATGTTTAACATAATGAAGAACAAATCAGCACTTTCTCCAATCACTGAGGCTTCAGAATGCACAGGAGTGCTATTAAAGTAACACAGCATCTCAACAGGATTTGCAACAGCTGACAGTGCCATTTGTTCCTTCTGTATATGTACCTCAATCCATTCCAGCTGTGCAAAATGTCAAAGTGGAGCTCTATGTCCAGTGACTGTAGCTGCTACTGTCCTTTGTCCTCTCCACTCAGTTTTGTAAGGACTGAACCTTGTGATAAATTGATTCTGAAATTGTGGGTAAAGACAGAGTGACTGCATAAACAGATGTCTGACATCATCATCTATAGTTATTAAGAATTAACATTAACTTGTATCTGTCCAATATGTGTTTTCATTTCTTCTCAGGTACTTAACTCCCCACACTTCATCCCAAAGAAAGTACTTAAGGCTCAAGATAAAAGTTAAGAGACAAAAGACTGGGCAGCTTTTCCATCTCTGCAAACTGAAATTTGACACTCTATCTTGAAGGTGTGTCAAATCAGCCATCAATTTCAGTGGTCAAAGGTGGGAACCAAAACCAATCAGCAAGCTGCTTAGGTCAATATACATTTCTGAAAAATGTGTAGTATGAAAGGGGCCACAAGCAGCTGGCAATCAGCTGAAAATGCAGCAGGCACATCCTGCCTTATACATATCTCATTCCATCTATCCCTTAAATCTCATTCCAATTCCCTGACTTGCAGTGGAGCCTCAACTGCCATCTTGCACCTAAATCAGGACTCATGGGAAGTATAATAAATAAGAGTTGGGACTACAGCACAAACCCAAAAATCAAAATAGCCTTCTAGTAGGCAAAACTGACCCTGCTACAGAAGGCAATCTTGTGAGAAAGGGACCAAGTGTACAGTATTTATACTGCCTTACAGTTTTTTTTCACAAATCTATATAGGAACCAACTTTTAGTTTGAAAAGAGAACTGCCTGAAACAAACTTACTTGAAGTAATACACCAAGTACCAACATAAAATTTCAAAGGGCATTTCACGATGATGTATTTCTCCAGAAAATTGTGAAGTAAATTCACAAACAAAAGGTAAAATTTACCCTCATTCATAAAACGCCCTCATGTAATTCTAACTGGCTACTACCTTTGAAAAGTACACTTGAAAAAAAGTCCTAACTGTAATGCCCACACTTCAACAATCTAAAATGACAGTTATTTTATTCCTTTGGTTTTATTTTTCAAGGCACCAACTTCTGACTGAATGCTTTAAATGTGTTTTATGCACAATGAACATACACCACCCATGTTTGGAAAAAACTTTTCCACTCACTGGGACATGAATTTCCTCTTATTACCGCAAGTCAGCAACTTCCTGCCTGTTGCACTTTCCTCTACTTGCACTCAACTCACTGTTCTTTCCCCCAGCCACAAAAATTAAACGTAGAGGTATCCAGATTTTTGCATACTTGCAAATAGAAGAATAACTTCAAAATTATCTGCTACATATTTTCATGAAGAAGTAAAACTGGCAGGAACAACCAGTGTGAGTTTTACATACAAGTGTGAATCTACAGTGAAAATCAACAGACCTCAAATCTTTGTCCCATTAGCCTAGACTGCTCAACGCATTGTACATAAAGGTTATGGGGTATAATGAACTTTAAAAGGTATTGTCACAAGCAGCACCAGGTTTAGTCTGAAGAAAATAAACCAAACTATATAGATATATATAAGACTTGCCCAGTTACACATTTGAATTTATTAGCTTTCCCCAAAATGTATATATTTATTAGCATCATAGGCCTAAGTTTAAGTGATGTGAATTCAAAATAAGTCAGGCCCAAAGGAGGGGAAACACTATGTTACTGACTCATGAATAAGTGAAAAACAAGCAAGGCTCCCACATATATTTTTTTAAAAGTATGTGGTGCCAACAAAAGTAACAGGCTGTATATTCTGCAGGTGCCCAAGTCACTGTTCTGAAAGCATAGGTAAGTTTTATAGGAAGCAGGACATGGAAAACAAACATGAGTATCAGCAGAGAGCCACTCATCTCACTACAAAAATTAATAATGCCATTATCATTCCCAGCACAATCATCAAATAACTTATCAGATATAAATTAAGAGAAGTATACTAAATGTTTACTTCCATTTGTCATTAGCATTAGTACTATTCTCCTTGTATCAAAGAAACCCAGAATTGGTTTGGGTTGGAAGGGATCTTAAAGATCATCTAGTTCTAAACCCTCCTGCCCTGAGCATGGACACCTTTCACTAGACCAGGCTGCTCAGGGCCCCATCCAGCCTGATGTGGAATACATCCACAAAGGGAACATCCACAACTTCTCTAGGCAACCTGTTCCAGTGCCTCACCAGCCTCATAGTAGAGAACTTCTTCCTAATACCTAATCTAAAGCTACTCTATTGCAGTCTGAAGCCATCCCCCCTTGTCCAATTCACTGCATGCCCTTGTAAAAAAATCTCTCTCCTGCTTTCTTGTAGGCCCCCTTTAGGTCCCAGAAGGCTGCTCTAAGGTCTCCCTGGTGTGTTCCCCTCTCCAGGCTGAACAGCCCCAACTCTCTCAACCTGTCTTCACAGGAGAGGTGCTCCAGCTGTCTGGGTCATCTTTGTGGTCCTCCTCTGAACTTGCTCAGGTCAGAGCTGTATCTTGCTCAGAATACATATAGCAGGTTCTCTATTATGTCTACTCTTTCACTCCACTATTTTACATTTACTACTTACTATTTAACATGTTTAAATTACTTTTCATTTCTCCCATTTAACCAATGCATTTAAATTTTAAGATTTATTCAATATTTCACAATGCACTTCTGTATTAGCAGTGATGAGATAGTATAAAATCTGGGTTTACTGAATCTTTCCCTTTGAGTTGTTGTTTGACCTTGAGTAAGTCACTTTCCTCTCACTGAAAATTATTAATGCTATTTTCATTTATAGATGAAAGGCACTACAAAACTACTAAACATTAATCATGAATAATCCAGATAAAATTTAGTTAATAACAAGGTACAAGAAATCAAAGTATCAACTTGACACTGGATCCTCTTATTCAGTATTATATTGCAAGCAAGCATGCTGATATAAGCATGATAATGAAATAAACATGAAACATACCACCCGAGGCTTGAAAGTCTCTAGTTTTAAAAGAGGTCCAACTTCCATTGGAAAGGTCAGTGGGAATACTGACAAAAACTTTCAAAGCAGAGATGATAAAGAAAACTAGTAACTTTTTAAGAGAATAATGTTAATTTTGAAAGAGAATCTGTTGGGTAAGATCAGAAAATACAACTACAGTTTTCAACACTGCAGCTTGTCAGGCTTCAATCAGTGAAATATAGGCAGATCTTTCACCAGATATAAATGTTGCCTTACTGTTAACAATGTAAGGTAAGAAAAAAAGAAAAGGTTTGAGGAAAGAGTGTGCTTATCCACATAATACTGGATGCAGGAGCCACTGTCACATCCACCACTGCTAATGGAAAATATCAGGATCCAGAATACAACAATCTTCATCAACACCATGTGAAATAAATGAAGTTAAAAAATGTAACTAAATGGCCAGCATGTTGGCAAACCAAACTGCTTGTTGATGCATCTAAAGCATAGCAGATAAGAAATGATTATCAGTGTTGCTCAAGTAACAACTGAGCACTAAGCTTTTCTTTAATAATTGAGGAAAAAGTGCTAAGCATGACACTGGGAAGGTAGATTATAAACACAACATTGTAAAATTTGTAAAATAATTACATATTACCACGGATAAAGAAAACATCCACCTATATAAAATTAACTATCAACAAGAAAAGTATTATGGTTAACAAAACTCATGATCAGCATAGTATATCCTCACAAACTGACAAGAATTTGAAGAGCTCCATAGTATGGCAGTTAATTCACAATTGGGAAGTTTTTTGTAACTTCATTTAAAACATCTGCTGTTGGCCACTAAGTCACAAAACAACGGCCTGGATGACAATTCATCTGACACCAGGTACAATTCTTGCACTAACATTACAGTAAAGTCTAAATGCCAAAAATTTACTTCTACAGTTCCAGGAATACTCTTTAAAACTTTCAAAAATTTCCATTCCTTCCTTAAGTTCAAGTCTATTCTCCATGCATGTCACACAACTATACTTCTTTCCAACAAGAAAAAGAAAAGGCCAAAGGCTCACTTGTGTAAAATCCAGAGGGTACATAAAAATAACATTAATTATGGAAGCAGGCACAATCCAGGTTTCAAGAAACATCATTCAGACATTCATTACCTGATAACTCAGAAGCAAAGGATCCTGACTGTATGTGGGTCTAAAGGTTAAATACAGCAGCTCACTCAGAAGGCAGTGATAGTAGAGTTCTGTTACAGACCATCAGCTCAAACTAGAGAACAGTAGGATTTTTTTTGGTAAGCCCTATTTTTAATGCGCTGAAAGAAAAAGGTCAAACTGAAGTCTTTAATACTGAAACCTAGTATCTCAGGATCTTAAGCTGCCAGCAGTAAAAACATCAGTTTTTAAAGTTATTAGCAACAGCTTTCTAACAGCACTCACTATAACCAGAGAAATTATCGTGTATTCTGTTATAATAGCTACAATGAATAAGTCACAATGAATAGCTACAATGAATAAGAGTAGAAATTTGGCATAGCCTAAGAATTACTGATCATGATCAAATTACGTATCCAGATAGAGATAACTAACTTTTATATAAATATACAAGGTACATCAGTGCTCATATTCCTGAGTTTTCAAAATTTCAGAAGCTAAAAAGTTTTATGAACAAAATTAATTGGGAAGAAAAATCTTAGACAGAAAAACATGGAAACAGAAACTTACTTAATGGCTTTTATCTTTGGTCAGGCAATTCTACAGCTAGAAAATGGACAAATTTTGTACAGTTTTGGCTATAGCTCAGCCTAGTTTCTCAAAACTTGATGTTTTTTTAAAAAAAAAAGTTAAAAAAATAAGGAGGATTAGTAACTTAGAACAGGAGAGGCTGGATCACCATCAATATAAACTACTATTGCAGAGTGTAGAAACTGAGAAACACAAAGCATCCACCCATGACACCTCCAAGGATGTTAGTAACAAAAACCACCTCAACAATAACAGAGGCCCATAACTAGACAGAGGTGGCACAAGCATTAAAAATTGTAAGGACAGATCAAAAATAGTCAATAAATACTTTCATTCTATAGTTGGAAAGATTCAAAATGGTATAATCGTATCACATTATATTGATTTTCCTTCCAATTCATTTGTTAAGCAGATGTTCCAGATCAGATGTTAAAAAACATTGTGAGAAAAACATTTTAAATCAGCATACTTGTTAAACTTATCTCAGAGTCCTAGAGTAGTCAGCCCAGCAAATTTTTGATCTGCTGATGCTCTCTTAAAACTATGTATTTTAAAATCTGTATGTGTCTTTAAATGCTAGGGACTGCCACCATGCAGAGGAGTGAAAACAGTGTCAAAGGGACAAATCAAGTTTAAGGCAGTCTGATACGATAGAGAATTCAGATGAGATAACAAGAACTAAGGAAAGACAGATGCATTCAAATGTATTCAAACAATAATTGCATGCCTTATTTTTAAATAGTGGCAGCGATGAATCACTGAAACAAGTCATCCAGAAAAGTAAATGGTAGATTCTCAGTATCTTGATACACTTTAAAAAAAAAAAAAAAAATCTTAGCCAACCAGAAGTTCAGAAATCAAACCCATTGAGACAAAAACTGATGCTGTAATACATTTAAGGTGAAATGTTCATGTATGAAGATAGATGCAGCACTTAATGCAAGTCAACTTCAGAAAGCACACGAACTTTTCACATACACAACTAGATTAATTAGTAGCATGGTAGTAATGGTCTTTAATAAACCTAAAATAACGATTTGCCAGCCCATTAACAGAACAAAAAGCCCTCCAAATTAAATAGTACAGAAGGATAATGTTGGGGGTTTTTAAATAGAACACCATGGTACTGTCTCATTTCTGTTGCATTCAATTCAGTATCAGTGACGCCTGATTCTTCCCAGTATTTTCAAACCATTTCCAAAGAGACTTCAGGTCATGTTACGAGTCAGTGCTTTGGGAAAACTACATCTAACCATTAACAGAGGCAGAATACCCATTTCTATCCTGTTTGGTAATTCATCAACTTTTATCCAAAATAAATGCTAAATGTTCAATGTTCATCTCCAAGGTCTGGACGCAGTTTGACTAACTGCTTCAGCTTGGCTCTTGCTTATTTCAACTGTCACAGTGCAAATACGATCAACTGTTTCTCCTCAAGGACTGTCACACATGGATTCACATAAGATTCAGAGAAGCCATGCTTTTTTCTATTCAATGGCATTAAAAAGAGCAGGAATTATCGGATTATAATGGGGGACCTCAAACTACATAATTTGCAAGTCCTTTTTGTGAAAGTAGTTGATCACAGAAGTTGCAACATCAGAAAAATAATGACACTAGGGTAAGGGATAAAAACATTCTTAAGTAAAACACAGACCACAACAACAACCTTCCTAAAAACTGGAAATGGTACCAGCTATGCCTTTTGGAGGTCAAAACCAGAATTCAAGCCTCACTAATGCAACAACCGAACACAGGCAAGCAACTCTTTCTATCATGTTTAACAGTCCTCCTCGTCCTCCTCTGAAAGCACAGCTCACCCAAAGATGTGTGTTTTTATAGAATAAAGACTGAACTGCTTTGGGCCCTTTCCTGGGCCAAAAGAAAAAGCACACAAAACCTACAGCTTATTTGCTTCAGAGCAATGTAGAGCCTAAGTCAAACAGTTTAGATAACATACCACATTTGCACTCAGCAGACATCACTGGCTCCTGATCCAAAATGCTCTTACACGTGCTAATCAACAAAGCCTCCAAAGGACTAGGAACTGATTATCTTAGAAACTGTCTATCCTCCACAATTCTCAGCAACAGCTGTTGTCAATTACAGCAGCATACCTAACAGTTTAAGATAAAACTCCTAAGGATGGAGCACAAAGTAAACTTTCCAAGACTTCATCAACAGAATTCCTTTCAGGGCAAAGTGTAAACCAGTTCTTTGCACAGCCCTTCCCCAGTGAAAAATGAAGTTGTAATAGCAAAAACAACCTGGAGACAGCAAAGATGATCTCTACTTTAGCATAAATTATAGGCAGGCAGAGAATGTATAACACATTTCCACCAAATCACATTTTTCTTGCACATCAGTACAAGGTAACAAAGGCTAAAAGATTCAAGTGCAAACAAAAGAGAAAAGCACAACATTCAAGTAAAGCCAACATAGTTATGTAAAGAAGGAAAAATGTGAGAGGAATGTTTGCACTTATATTTCTTAAAGGTAAGTGCCCTTCTCACAAGTGGCAAAGTACTTTCAGAAAACCTCTGAACCAATTTTGTGTGGCAAGTGAGCTTTGCTAATATTGCAGCTTAAACAGAAAAACTGTTTGTAAACATCAAGTTTCTGGCTTTTGTCAGATTTATGAGAAGGTGAAATGAAGCAAAACATGCAAGAATTTCATCAGTTTAATTAATCGTTGAACAAAGCTATCAGCACAAGCCTTACTTAGCCGCATTCCCACCCAAAAAGCTGGAGAACAGATTCTTGTTTTCACCTCACTGACAAAAGGATGCCATTAATATCTTTCCAAATTTTCAGCTTTCACAGGAGTTTGCCATATCTGTAGTACCTAAATTATGAAGCCATCATAAAATCTAGAGGCAGGAAAAAATGCACCATCTTTCCAGTATGCAATTACACATCTACTAATTGCTCACAGTCTCATACTTTGCTATGCACTGAAATTCACTACATGGGTTCACAGCCCGTACAGCTCCCCTTGTTGGTTCAATAGCAAAGTTGCCAATTTCAAGTAAGAAAATATACAAAAATGGTTTGAAATTCACCAGTTTATTTGGAATAGGCTGTGTTTGTTTACCTGAAGTCTGAACTTATTTCAACACAGTATTAATTTTAACAACTTCAGCAATCACTACTATTCATATACATCCATATGACTCTTATGGGTACAGCATTTAGGCCAAACACAGGCCACGTGTGCTAGCAAGGAAAAAAAAAAAAAGGTCTGACAATTGGTAATCACAATTGTGTTAACTCACAATTACAGTTACTACATTAACAAAAAGAAAAAAAAGGACTGGTTTCAAAAATAGAAATCATTATGACCTACAAGCAATGTAATTTTCTTATTGCCCAGTTTTAGATCTCACAGTATTTCAACCTGAATTGGAGAAGTAACAGTGCATGATGATTTAGAGAGATGTGATCTAGGACTAATTTAACTGAATATTTCATGAACCTTAAATTCTTAAAAATATTTTCAATAACAACAATCAGCCCACATGTAATTGGAATGTATTTTGGAATCTTTAGTTTCCACAGAGTACTCTAAGTAAATAGCTGAACTAATGTGTGACAAGTAACAGAGCTGACAAATAATTTTAATGACACTTCTTTCGTCTGAAAAGAGACTTATGCGGTGCTTTTTAACCAAGTTTCAGATCTTTGTAAGGGAAGGTAAGCAGGATTACTGAGAATCAAGTGGAGAATGGATACTGTGGAGCTGAGTGGCAGAGCTAGAAGTGTATTCTTTTCTCCCAAGTGCCATCCCAATACATTTTCTACATGATTCTTTCACATGTATACCTCTTTCATGAGTATACCACCAAAGTAACGCCAATATGATGGAACAATTGTTTCTTAAAAGCAAACCATAAAGCCTCCAGGATGTGTAATACCACAGGGCATGTAGCTAAACTGAACTACTGAAGGGTACAGCAATCTCACTGTATGAAACTCTCAAACAGCTAAAATGTGTTAATCTCAGCCCTTACACAGAAACGCAGACTTGTACACCACTTGAACTGCTGTATCCCAAAGAAAAACATGTGTGATGGTTAAACATCTACCACTAATGGCAATGGACAGCTAGCACAGAGTCAGGTAGGTGAGAACAGGGAGGTAGAGAGGCTCTAGGGCAGGAGAACTGGAGGGAAGGCAAGCTGCTTCTAAAAACTCTTTTTTGAAGGCATGGAGGGGAAAAAAAATAACCATGAAGACCTTCAACTTCCCTCTTCAGCCGTCGGAATCACCAACAAAAATTAAAAAAAAAAAAAACAAACAACAAATCAACCCAGAGAGGGAAACCTTGTGACAAATCTGCCTCCTCCTCCCTCCCTGCTCTCACCTCCCGGCAGCGAGGCTGTGGCTGCACAGCTCCCTCCCGGGGAGCACCTGCCCTCGGCACGCCCCGGGCCGCC